>BJCO01777773.1:0-15589 GCA_018326465.1 Flaveria floridana | reverse complement strand
ATAGTGAGTCTGATCCACTAGTTTGCCTTCAGGATCTGGACCAATCTTCACTTTAGTGTCAACAGGAGTTCTGATGGACTGACAATCAGCAAACTTGAATTTCTTCAACATTGTTTCCACGTATTTTGATTGATTGATGAAGATTCCATCTGCTGTCTGTTGGACTTGCACTCCTAGAAAGAATGTGAGTTCCCCCATCGCACTCATTTGAAATTTTGAATGCGGTCTTCAAAGTCTTTGCAGACTAACTTGTTTGTCGAGCCAAAGATGATATCATCCACATATATCTGAACCAGCAACATGTCTTTTCCTTTTCTCTTTCTAAAGAGGGTCTGATCAATCTTTCCTCTTTCATATCTGTTTTCAAGAAGAAAAGACGATAGAGTCTCGTACCACTTCCTTGGAGCTTGAAGAAGACCATACAAGGCTTTGTCAAGCTTGTATACCATGTGTGGAATCATAATTCCAGGAGATTGACTCACATAGACTTCTTCAGCAATCTTTCCATATAGAAAAGCACATTTCCCATCCATTTGATAAACAGTGTATGGATGCTGAATATGCTAGAAAGAGTCTTATTACTTCTAGTCTGGCTACAGGAGCAAACACTTTATCATAATCAATTCCTTCTTCTTGCATATACCCCTGAGCCACTAGTCTTGCTTTATTTCTAATGATAATTCCCCTGTCATCAGTTTTATTCCTTTATAGCCACCTGGTACCGATAGGGTATTGTCCTTCGGGAAGATTACTAGTTGCCATACGTCTTGTTTCTTGAATTGTAGCAACTCTTCCTGCATTGCCTCAATCCAACTATTGTCTTGAAGAGCCTCTTTGATGTTTTTAGGTACTGTTTGACAAACAAAGCAATAGAACAAATAGATGTTTGTTATGCTTGATTTGCTTCTTGTCACCTGTTCATTAAGTTCACCAATGTTGTCTACTGGATGATTCTTGTGTATTCTGGTGCTTGGAATTGAGTCACCAGCAATGGTTACATCAAGATTGGAGACATTCAGATCATCTTGGTAAGAGGCAACTTCATCTTGTACTGTAGGGGAGTTGTGAAAATAATCAAAGACTGTTCCAATTCTTGCTTCAGCATCAGCAGCACTTTGATTACTTCCATCATTCAAAGTTCTTTCAGTTTTCAACTGGAGGGGTAGCATGATCTTGAGTCCTGACTTCAGTGGTTGGTTCTTCTGATGGAGATGGTATCATGCTAGGACCATCCTCAGTTGAAACACTTTAATTTTAAAATAATTTCCTCATGAGCTTGAACCTGTTGCACCCCATCCTCATAAACTCCATCATCTTGAATTCACACCTAAACTCCCTGAAAGGATCAAAATCTACAACTAAATCCACATCACTTTCCACCACCTCAGCCACCAGAGCATGATTGATTTCTTCTGTAGTTTCTTTGATTCCAGCACCCCAATCAATGTTTTAGATTAGTGATGTTTCCTTCTTTGGCTTGGCTTCTTCTTTATCAGTGATCGGGATGACTTTTGAAGTTCCAGAAGTTCCCGGTTCAATGATGATTGGAGATGGGCATTCTCTTTTGAAGTGGCCTAATTGTTTGCAGTTGAAACATCTATTTGGACATATCATATCCATGTTTTGAGTTCTGATTTTAATTTTGAAAGTTTCTCCTACCTGTTCTTTCCATAAACCTTCTTGCATGCAACGTAAGCATTGCCATCTTCCGCTGGATATGAGTTTCTTCCAAGTCATAAGGGTCCACCTGATACACATCCTCCACAGTCATTCCTTTTTCTATCAACACCCCCACAACCAAAGCTTCATAACTGTGTACAAACAGTGCCATTATGTCAGACAAAACTTGAGTAGTAAATGATGCCTTTGAGCTTGAACCAACACTTGATGGTCCACTACCAGACTTGTCTAACACACCATATCTAGAAGATCCACCATAAGCTACACCATACATTGAAGAGTTTGCAGCGGATGAAATCAATGCAGCATTTTATGGATAAACTGTAGATGGCACCATTGATTGATTGTATTCTTTCCTTTTCATGTCCAAATCAAATGACTTCAATTTGTTGATCGCATCCATTGGTTTATTATCAGCAAACTTTCTTTCCTGCTTTAATAGCCTTACTTGCAAGCTCCATTATGATGGAAGAGAGTCCAAGAGTTTTTTGAGCTGTTCATGATTACCCAACAGTTCAGCATATTTCTTTAACTTGCTTGAAACAGATAGAAATCGGTTGGCAAGATCAGTAAGGCTTTCATTTTTGTGTCCAACGAATGAGTTGAACTCGTTTTCAGCTTGGGCTTTCTTATCCTTTTTCAAATCTTCATTACCATCATAAAACTCACACAAAGAATCATGCAAGGATTTTGCATTCTTGTGTTTGGCAAAATAGTTGTAAATGGCTTGAGATAAACACAGAGTTAGAGCCCTGAATGCTTTCTGATCATGGTCGCTTAACTTAAGGTCTCTTTCTATGAAGGTTGATGGATTAGTGTTTGGTGAGGTAACTTGTCCCATAGTGACAGTTGGAGTGTGAGGACCATTTACTATTAACTCCCATTGGTTTTGATCAGCATAGTAAAAGAAGGCTTTCAAACAAGTATCCAGTCCATAAAATTGTCACCATTAATAAGCCTCGATGGCTTATTGGGTGCTACATTTTCCAAGTCAGAAAGGGTGATATTAGTGGTTTCATTTTTCAAACCAGAAGGTAATTTCGCTGAACACCTCTAATTTCCCTGCATACCCCTAATTTTGTTGCTACTTTCGCTGCTACTTTCTCTAGGAAATTCGACAGCGGTTTCGCTCGAACAGATGAGTTCTCTCAAAATCTAGTTTCGGCAACAGATTCGCTGAAACTAGTAGAACTTTCGTTCTGAGGACAATTTCGGCAACACTTTCGCTTGTTTTGCCAATGAAAGGTCGAGAACTTTCGTTCAAAATGAGGTACTTTCCCTAAATAACAACAATGAATTTCCAAGATCACCAATTTGGTAGTTTCGCTGGAACAGTGATAGTTTCGCTAGATGAACTATAATTTCGCTGCATAAAACTGGAAACGTTTTCGATCACAAAATCACCCAGAATTCACCCAAATCAGAATGAGTTTATGATTGGATGATTAGGATCGGTTCCTATGTAATACAAGATGATTGTCAATCAATTTCCATACCAAAAACACAAAAGATAAGATTCAAAATGAATGGAATAGTGTTTTAGCTAAAAATCCATCAAAAACCCAACAAATCAAGAGCACTAAGGCTCTAATACCATATTGTTGGTCCATTTGATCGATAATCATTGCAAATAATTTATAAAACACAGAAATACCACTGATTATCAATGATACAAGAACAAGTTTTAAATATTTTCAATAATCTCCAAACTAACACAATGAAGATGAAAGAAACAAAGGCTCAAATATAATAACAATAAGCTTCCAGCTACATACACTGAATTGCAATAACAATATTTCACTATTAGGGTTTGCAAAACTTGCTTACAATGAATGAAACTTTCAATATATAAGCTGAACTGTAGTTTCGCAGATAGCAATATTGACCATCACCTACTTTCACCCGGTGAAGAAGCACAGTTTCACTGGGTGATCTAGATCAGCTGACTATGAGTGAAACTCAGTTTCGCTCGTAGTTTCGCTGGGAACAAAAACTACAAAATGCAAAATACAATGAAGTAAACTAATATTTATCCTAATACATTTATAAACATAATAACAATGATGAGTCCAACCTATTCTAGATCATCAAAGAGAACTACTTAGTCTCGAAAGACTGAGTTCTACCTTCGTAAGTTCTTCATACTTGAGCTTTGAAAGATCTTTGACTTGTCTTCGGAAGAGCAGCTTTGTCTTCGGAAGACTATTTCAATTGTACATCAAAATCTTCTAAGTGTTGTTTTGGTTCCACTAGCCTTATATGATCCAAATATGCTTCTAAGACATGATAGGTGATAGATCATGTCTACTAAATCTAGAACCATATGAGGGTAGATCTGTTACCTTTGGAAGTGATACAAAAGGAGGATACATTACTAGAAGAGGGACTGTCAGTAATGGCAAGGAGCTTTGATAAAGTGAATTATGTGAATGGGTTGAATTATAATCTGACTGGGTCCGAGAATTAAGTTCTCTGTTGATGTGACTTCAACAAGGATCAAATATGATGATTTGAGTCAATGATTAAGTAGTGGAAATACAGAATCAAAGAACAATAAATACTGAAAAGATACTCATAAATGCTTTGTATATTGATTGGTGAAACAACAAGTTATAGTGGGTGCTAGGGTTTTCAAAACAGTGATATGACAACCATAGAACCTCGTAACATGAGTACTATGTGTCTTATAAACGAAAAACTTACATATGATGGATATTATGTTCCATTTATAGGCTAACATAAAGTACAAAAAGACTAAACTACCCTGATAACTATATTGACCGTGTTCACTATCAATCATTCCAGCTTGCCAAAGCGTGGGTCTGAGTAAGGGGGTGGAGCTTGAAGAGCTTACTGCTCTACTGGTTTCAAGTAAGACCTAGCCTCTCCAGCTTATTCATTAGGGCAAACAGGCCAAATGAAGTCGTATTAAGGACCCTAGGTACTATCAAGCATATAGGCTATCTAGGTTTTCTTTTTCACTGGCTTATGGTCTAAGGGTACTGTAACAACCGGAAAATTTTGTCGAGGATAAAAGAAAAGAAATAAGAAGAAAGGAAATAAAAGTACCTAGATAGAAAAGAAAAGGGAACAAAGAGGAAGGGGTAAGGTGTAAAAGGTACAAAAGTCAAATATTATAATAATATTTAAGATATGGCCCCCCATATCATCCTATCCCATCTGCTTTTCGACAAAAAAAGAAGAGAAAGAAGAAACCGAAGTTTCTCTCGGTTGTTCAAGAAGAATAGGTTGAAATCTTCAAAGGTAAGTAAGTTTTAGTATAATTGGGTTCGGTTTTAAGGATTTTTGACCATGTAACTGAAATATACATGTTCTTATGTGTTTAAATGCATTTGGTTATATGTCCTTGGACATGTATAGGTGTTAGAAGATTTTGAAAAGCTCGAGTTCAAAGACGTTATGCTTGGAAGCCGCTTAGGAGAGTTTCTAGACCCAATGTTTTACTTGTTTTACAACTTTTTCGGTGCTGAAAATGCATGTAAACATTTTTGTAGAAGTTTATGTATGGCCGTATGTTTGAAATGTATGTATGTTAATGTGTTGTGGTTGTACATACTAGAATAAGGTCCAAAATGGTAGTGTATGATTTAAAATATGCTAAGAAAATGTTTGGGACAGAAAAACATGTTAGGAACACATAAGATGGTGTTCATGCGCCGAAACAGGGCCCATGCGCCCACTATTTTGCCTTAGAAAACTTTTAGGTGAGGTGATGCGCCCAAACAGGACCCTTGCGCCTGAAAAATAGGCTTAAAAATCTAAGTACGAGATGATGCGTCTAAACAGTAACTCGTGCGCCTAGAACTACCTTAGAAAATTTTAAGTAAAGACTGATGCGCCAGAATAGTGCCCATGCGCCCAAAAAGGGCCATGCGCCTAAGTGTTGAAATGGCTAAGTGTAGGCTCATGCACCTGCATAGTTGAGAAACGCCCAAACAGTCCTGATGCACCTAAATATTGTCCATGCGCCCAACACTTAGACAATTTTCTAAATTTTTTTGAGGAAAATAGAATTTTAGGGTTTGACCCTAGTTTGACTTGTGGGCTGTTTTGGACTATTCTGAGCATGAATAAGTGAGGGTTTATGAATAGTATATGCATGATGTTATGTTGAATGTATGATATGCATATGGGTATGAGATGTTATCTTTTCTTGATTCTCAAAACGTATTTATATTATAATATAATATACGTTAAGTATTATGTTATTACTTTACGCAGTATGATGAATGTGTGAATGAACGTAAAGTATAACGTAATAAAATGAAAGATAACAAAGATGAAAAGTGAACCGTAACGAAAGAATGAAAAGGCTTGCAAACAGATTTAAAGGGGGATCACAACTCTTTGTGAGTTTTTAGCTCAACTGTGTGTTTTATAACGTGTGATTTTAACCCGTGAGGGTTCACACACAGGGGGACCAGTCTTGGTGACTGAATCCATAGTACGAAACGGGATCCTTGTCATTCGACCCCAGGCTTTGTGCCAGTATATGATAGTGCTTTGTGCCAGTTAAAATGGGGCTTTGTGCCTAGAATGGTGGCTTCGGGCCATGGGCTTCGTGCCAAATCATAATGGGGCTTTGTGCTCCAAATGATGGTTTCGGACCACGATAGGGGAAAAGCCTGACAGGATCTAGAATCAGTACAAAACGAGCGAAGTAATGAAGTATGAATGATAAAGTAGGAAACAAACATAACGAAAGATAAGGATAAAGTACGAAACGAACGATAACGAAAGATAAGGATAAAGCACGAAACGAGCGATAACGAATGAAATGATAAAGTATGAAACGAACGAACACGTGCGATCACAAATGAACATGTGTCAAAGTAAAGAAAGTTTTTATATGAAAAGAGTATTTTATGTACGAAATATGTAAGGTATTTTTATATACTAAAACTAGAACTCAATCAGCAAGGCTGACTTTTATGTATTTTCAGTTGGCAGGTAATGGTTGCTGAGGGTGACACGCGGGGAGGCTACGCGGCAGGGCAAGATTGGCATCCAGTCACACATGTTATTATTATTGTTTTGTAACGCAATCAATGAAAGTGTTCTTTGGTAGTTTAAACAATGTTGTATTGCATAACAACAGTAATTATAAATAAAATGAATGGTTTTTGTTAATGACTTCGGCTGCATTGTTTTAAGAAATGTATTCTATTATGTATATTTAGTACTATGAATGACCAACTGTGAGGTGCCCGGAATGGGGCCTTACAAGTTGGTATCAGAGAAAAGTTTAAGTGAATTGGGTAAATATTTTCAAAACCTAATCTTAAACTTAGAATGGGACTAAAGGAAAGGGATGCCAGCCCGAGTAGTTACGTGCCATCAGGTAGATTTAGATACTGATATAGCCAGGATAAGAAATGCTTAGGGTGTGAAGAGTAAAGTAAGTGGCTAATCATAACTAGCCCCTATAATTAGGGACTTACTATACTTAACATAAACTAAGCTATTCCTTGAATTACCGTGTTAGTGTTTGAATGTTGTAGTGAATAGAGAATGGCTGTAGGTACATCATCTCAGGCCTCTAGGGGAGAAGTACAGGGAGGACGTGGTGCTGAACCGCGTGTCACTAGGAACAAGACTAAGGGGGTGTTTGTTTTTTGAAAAAACCTCTTCCCCACCTCTTCATCTGCGCGCTCGCAGACGCGGGAAGAGGTTTTTACTTCGCAGACTGTTTGTTTTCTGGAAGACGTTTCATTAAAAAATGTCTTCCTGAGCTCTTCATGGGGCAGACATGGACCCTAGTCTTCAGATGGGAAGACATTTTATAAACCTCTTCTCATCTCACACACACAACACAAAACACACACCTCCGATCTTCTCTCTTCCGATCTCCGTCAATTCAACTCTAAATCAATGGCTCCACCGTCTCTCGTCGCCAACGGCGGTGACTTTGTCGCCGGAAAGTCGCCGGCGTCCAGCCGTGTGTCGTCGGTCTACAGTGAAGTTCAGAACAGCCGCCTCGACCATCCGCTTGCTCTTCCGTCGGTGTTCCAAAAGCCGTTTAAAGTTGTTGACGGTGCGTCTAGCTCCGCCGCCGGAAATCCAGGTATTATGTAATGTAGGTTTGTTGTTGGTGAATTAACGGTTAGTTCGTTTGTTGTGAGATTGATGTAAAGTGATTTTGTTTTGTGGTGTGAAAGTACTGGATCGGTGATTTGGATTTGTGGATTATTGGATTTTGTTAGTTTGTGCTGTAGATTTATATATTGTATTGTTGTTTGGTGAATTCATTTGGTTTGGAATTAGATTTGGATCCTTTGGTTAGATGTAGAAGGTGAATGTTAGATCTATACGGTTGTGGATGGAAGCTTGCTGTAGTGTTTGATCTTTCGTGTTGTTTTGAACTTTTGATCAACGTAGATCGATAGCAAATGAACATATACTTGGGCGATTTAAATAAAATGTAGTTTGTATGACTTCTATTTATATTTTAATGTATTTGTATGACTTTTATTTATATTTTAATATTAAAGTACCTTTTTAAGTTTCACAAAATTGGTTTACTTTAATTACAGCATATTTTAGCAGTCTGCAGATTTTAAAAAATCAAACAATCTTTTTCTTGCAGACTGCAGACGTTTGGTCCACCTCTTCTGCTGCAGATGTCTGCAGATGTGGTCCGCAGACTGCAGACGTTTTCCTGCAGAAAAAACAAACAGCACCTAAGGCTACTGAGAAGGCCCGTGAAGAGCCCGAGATGCATTACCATGAAGGTGGTGATGAGAGTGCGAATCTAAGGGCCTCGATAAAAGAGGCAGTAGTAGAGGAGGTACATCAAGTCATGCAGACGATCCTACCATCTGTAGTGACTGAAGTGATCAAAGCTGTAAGGGAGGACGAGAAGAAAGAGAGGAGAAGGACCACAGGAAGGGAAGAGAGGGAACGATCAGAGACTGAGACGATTGTCTCGAGTGAGGATGAGGAGGAAGAAGTGGTGTAGGAAACTACATGTGGATGCAACTATGGGGCATTTCAGAGGTGCAAGCCCCCAATATTTGATGGAAATGGCACTGCTGCTACTGCTCACTGATGGGTGAGGGAAATGGAGGCGGTACTTGATATCAGCGACTGCCGAGAAGACCAGAAAGTGAAGTTTGCTACTCATTCATTTGTGGACATGGCCTTATGCTGGTGGGACAATATTGTCCAGGTCGAGGGTAGTAGAGCCATTGGAAGGATGAGGTGGCCAGAGTTGAAGAAGCTGGTGATTGAGGAATTCTGTCCTCACCGGGAACTCGACAAGATAGAGAGGGACTTCTAACAGCTGGAGGCAAGCACCATGACACACCAGTAATACACACCAAGTTTAATGAGATGGCAAGGTTGGTACCGGATCAGGTGACGCTGGTGTCTAGGAAGATCAAGAAGTACATTCAGGGATTGCCAGCTGACGTCCGTAGGCATTTGATCATTGCACGACCGGGTACCTTTTGATCGGTGGTAGACCTAGCGGGTAGGTTGTATGATGAGAGTGAAGTGGCAGTAGTCGAGGTGAAGAAGACGGGTGATGGTGATAGGAGCTGGGGCAGGAAAAGGTTTGGACGTGGTGGTTTCCCTCCAAACAACAAAAGGAGGAAAGTGGATGATCGAAGGATGGTGTTATCAAGTTCGGGGATAAAGAAGTGTGGTAAATGTGGGAGAGAGCACGTTGGTGAGTGCAAGTGAGGGATGAATGTGTGCTTCAAGTGTGGGCAGCCCGGTCATATGGCAAAGATGTGTGCGCTTATACGGTGTTATAACTGCGGTGAGGAAGGCCACATGAGCAGGGACTGTAAGAAGCCACGGGCTGAAGGTTTAGTGGTGAAGAAGAAGCTAGAGGAAGGAGGACAGAGGGAAACTGCTAGAGCTTTAACAATAACGCGGGAGGAGGCAAGAGAGGATCCCAATGTCGTATCAGGTATGTTTCTAGTAAACCAAATTTGTGCCTATGTGTTATTTGATTCTGGTGCTAGTAGGAGTTTCATTTCTGCTACTTTCAATGCTAAGTTGCCTGTTAGTAGTAAGAATATTGATAAGCCATTCGACATAGAAACTGCTATTGGAAAGTCCACTAGGATTACTGATATGATAGACGACTGTATCATAGAACTAGAAGGTCATAGGTTTTCTGCTAGATTACATGTGATGCCCCTAGGCGGATTTGATGAAGTACTAGGGATGGATTGGTTAGTAACCTATGAGGAAAACATCATGTGTCACAAGAAGATGATTTGATTAATTGCGCCCGATGGGAGTTCGGTAACGGTTTGCGGTGATCGCGTCACTATGGTTCCAAAGGTGATTTTGATGGAGGTGGCGGGGAAGTACATGAGACGTGGATGTAGTGCCTACCTGGCCTACATAAAGGATATGGATGCGTCAGTACCACAGTTATCCGACATACCAGTGGTATGTGACTTCCCAGACGTGTTTCGAGAAGACTTACTAGGTGTGCCGCCAGATCGTGAGATTGAGTTCCAGATTGATCTAATACTCGGTGCTCAACCCGTTGCCAAAGCACCGTATCGATTAGCTCCGACTGAGATGAAGGAACTCATGGATCAACTGCAGGAATTGATGGCTAACGGATTCATTCGACCAAGCATCTCTCCTTGGGGTGCTCTGGTATTGTTTATAAAGAAGAAGGACGGTAGCATGCGGATGTGCATCTACTACCGAGAGCTGAACAAGTTGATGTTGAAGAATCGGTATCCATTGCCGAGGATTGATGACTTGTTTGATCAGCTCTAAGGTGCCAGTTGGTTCTTGAGGATAGATCTTCTATCTGGTTACCATCAGTTGAGGTGAAGGAGCAGGACATTCCTAAGACAGCTTTTTGCACGCGTTATGGACACTACGAGTTTCTCGTTATCTCTTTCGGCTTGACTAACGCGCCAGCTGCGTTTATGGATTTGATGAACCGAGTGTGTCGGCCCATGTTAGATAAATCAGTGATTGTGTTTATTGATGATATCCTGATTTATTCAAAAAGCGAAGAAGAACATGTCGGTCACATACGCGAAGTACTAGAGACACCTAGAAGAGAGAAGTTGTATGCTAAATTCTCTAAGTGTGCTTTTTAGTTGTGCGAAGTTCAATTCTTGGGTCACGTGATAAATGCTGAAGGAATCATGGTGGACCCAACAAAGGTTAAGGCAGTGATGCAATCGAAGTCTCCAAAGATGCCAATCGAGAATCGCAGTTTCTTGGGTTTGGCGGGCTACTACAGGATATTTATTCAAGACTTTTCCAAGATAGCCTCCCCTTTAACTAAATTGACTCACAAGGATGTGAAATTTGTGTGTGGACTAAAACAGGAGGATGCTTTGGAGGAGTTAAAGGCAAGATTAACTCAAGCTCCTGTCTTGACATTACCTGAAGGGAGTGAGGACTTAGTGGTCTATTCAGATACTTCTTACTCGAAACTGGGTTGCGTGTTGACGCAATGTGGAAAGGTAATTGCCTATGCTTCCCGACAGCTGAAAATCCATGAATTCAACTACCCTACCCATGACTTGGAGCTAGTGGTTGTGGTCTTCGCGTTGAAGATTTGGAGGCACTACTCATACGGGACAAAGTGCACCATCTTTTCTGACCACAAGAGCTTGAAGTACTTATTTGAGCAAAAGGATCTCAGCATGAGAAAGAAGAGATAGTTAGAGCTCATCAAGAAAAAATGGTTGTGAGATCCATTACCATCTGGGTAAGGCCAACGTTGTAGCCGATGCCCTTAGCTGGAAGGAGAGACCCGAGCCGATTCGAGTGAAGGCTTATCAGTTGGTTACGACCGCTGATCTGATGACACAGGTAAAAGAATTTCAAGATGAGGCATTGAATGAAGATCGCCTTAACTCCGAAAGAATAAGAGGTCTAGTCACGGAATCTGGCGAATGTGGATCCCATATTATGGAGACCTACGGGGGCGGATTATAGATGAAGCTCACAAGACTAGATACTCGATTCATCCTGGTGACACGAAGATGTACCAGAACATGAAGAAGGACTACTGGTGGTCGGGAATAAAGCACGATGTAGCAGAGTATGTGAGTGAGTGCCTTACTTGTTTGCAAGTGAAGGCAGAGCATCAGAAGCCATACAGGAAGATCCAACCGATGGATATACCTGAGTGGAAGTGGGAGCACACCACCATGGACTTCATAATGATGTTACGCTGCACGGCGAGGGGTACGATACCATTTGGGTGATAGATGATCGTCTAACAAAGAGTGCTCACTTCCTACCGATCCGCAAGACATACTCATCCGAGAGACTGACGGATTTGTTCATTAAGGAGATTGTAGCTCATCATGCTGTACCACTATCTATTGTGCCTGATCATGACACTCGTTTTACATCAAATTTTTGGAAAAGATTTCATGATGTGATGGGGACGAGGCTACACATTAGCACGACTTATCATCCTCAGACAGATGGTCAGTCTGAGAGGACGATTCAGACGCTTGAGGATATGCTTTGAGAATGCGTGATCGATTTTGAAGGAAGTTGTGATGATCACTTACCATTAGCAGAATTCTCATACAACAACATCTATAATGCCAGCACTGGTATGCCTCCTTATGAGATGCTATACGATAGGAGGTGTAGGAAGCCCATATGTTGGTGTGATATCAGGCAGAAAGAGTTGGGAAGTATCTAGGTGATCGAGGCTACGATAGAAAAGTTAGAAAAGATTAAAGCCTTTATGAAGGCAGCAAAAGATAGACAGAAGTCGTATGCCGACAAAAGGCGTAGACCGATCGAGTTCAACGTATGTGATAGAGTCATGTTGAAGGTCTCGCCTTGGAAGGGGATTTATCCGGTTCAGAAAGCGAGGTAAACTGAGCCCAAGGTATATAGAACCTTTCTGAATATCGCACGAGTAGGAGAGGTGGCCTGTCAACTAGAATTACCTAATGAGTTAAGTGGAATTCATCCGACATTCCATGTATCTCATCTGACAAAGTGTTTAGCCGATGAAGATATGATTGTACCACCGGAGGATATCGAGATGGATGAATGGCTCAATTATGTAGAACAGCCAGTGACAATCAATTATGTAGAACAGCCAGTGACAATCATTGATCGAAAAGAGAGGAGGTTGCGGAATAAAGTGGTTCCACTGGTGCGTGTGCAGTGGAAACACGGAAAGAGTTCGGATTCTACGTGGGAGACTGAAGAAGACATGAGACAGCACTGCCCACAGTTTTTCGAAGAGTGACGGGTTTTAGGGACGAAACCTGTTTAAGGGGGGTGGACTTGTAACACCTAGAAATTTTATCAAAATAAATGAAAGAAAAATAATAAGAAAAGAAAGGGGAAAGTATCTTGAAAGAAAAGAAAAGAAGCATAAGTGGAGGGGCTAAAGTGCAAAAAGGACAAAACTCAAATATTTTAATAATATTTTGAGTATGGTCACTCATATAGGTACCAACTTCTTCTTTTGTCACCCAAAAGAAAAGAAGAAGAAGAAGAAGAAGAAGAAGAAGAAGAAGAAGCAAAGTTCTTCGGTTTTAGAGAGAGAAACAAGTTGTTCTTGGCCTAAGGTGAGTTTTCTTGTATAATTGGTTTGGTTATGATGGGTTTTCGACCATGTAATCGAGTTTTATATGTTTCTATGTATTTATGTATGTTCAGGTTATGTGTTCTTGGTGTCTAGGTGTTAGAAACATCAAGATTTATCAATTTTAAGAAGTGGTGTGTGGAAGCAGTAAAGGTGAGTTTCTAGACCCCGGCTTTTACTTGTTTTAAACGTTTTTGGGGCTGAAAATGCATGTAAAACATTTTTACAAATGTTATGAATGTTAACCGTATGATGTATGTATGAATGTTTATGTTTTAGGAATGGTGAAGTTGTTATTCATGATTAGAAGGCTAGAATTAAGTCTTAAGCATGTTAGAACATAGAATAGGACTGAAAATAACTTAGTAACATGTTAAATAGGTGGCCATATGCCCAAATAGGGCTCATACGCCTGGAAAATTGACTTAGAAAGACTAAGTGAGGTTGATGCGCCCAAAAAGTACTCCCATGCGCCTGAACAGTAGTTCATGCGCCTAAGTATTTTGCCCAGACGCCTAAGTGTTGGGGTCAGGCACCCCAATAGTGCCCATGCGCCCAACTTTTCCTCAGGCGCCTAAGTATAAGCTCATGCGCCTGAACAATACATGTGCCTAAAAGTAGGCTGAAAATACCTAAGTGCAGAGTTCAGGCGCTCGAATAGTGCTGATGCGCCCAAGCAGGGCTCATGCGCCTTTATAGTGCCCATGCGCCTGGACACTTAGAAAATTTTCTGTAATTTTAGGAAAGATCAGAATTTTAGGGTTTAACCTTAGTTTGACTTATGTACTATATTTGCCTATTTTAATCATGAATATGTGATGGTCTATGGTTAGGGTATGCATGATGATATGATGAGGGTTATGACGTGATGTATGTTATTATATGCATATGTGAATGATGTGTTATCTTTTAACGGTTTTCAAAACGTATATATTATATTAAATATGTTATGTATTATGTTATGACTTTACATAGTATGACGTATGTATGAATGAACGTAAAGTATAACGTAATGAAGTGAAAGATAACAAAGATAAAAAGTGAAACGTAATGAACGAAAGAATGGCTTGCAAGCAAAGAGAAAGGAGGTGCACGACCATGTTGTCGTTAGTTCAACTGTGTGCGGTTTAAATAACCCAAAGGATGCATACAGGGTCAATCATTGAGATTGACGGGACCCTTGTGGCATACCCTAGGTGACTGGGTCAGCTTCGTGCATAATGTTCGGGGTCTATTTCCGGGGTATTACACATTGGTCCGGATGAAAGGGAGAGAGACATGCCCTAGGTGAATACCGTGCATAATGTTCGAGGTCTAATTGTAGACCTAAGGCCCAACATCAGCTTCATGCACAATGTTCAGGGCATTGTACATCAATCCGTATGAAAGTAAAAGATGATGAAAAGTACGAAAAGAAAGTATATGTATGAAAGTAAAAGATGATGAAAAGTACGAAAACAAAAGTATGTGTATGAAAGTAAAGATGACAAAAAGTACGAAAAGAAAGAATGTATATGAAAGTAAAGATATTGAAAAGTATGAAACAAAAGCATACGTGTGATGATGAAAGATAGTAATGAAAGTACGAAAGAACGAAATAAACAATAAATATTGTTTGGATGTACGTATGATGTGTGCTCGCATACGAAAGTAAAGTATTTTGTTTAAAAGTATATTTTCATATATAAAATTATGAATCCAAGGATCTCAATTCAGGAATTATCAGTATTAAAATAAATCAATTTAATGATCGCGGAATTATCACTAATTGACGGTTAATTGGTTTAATGATTAATGATGAACACAACCACAGAAACACAATAAATGCGAAATCAATAATTATTTAAACGTATTTCATTAACTATAAGGTAATGATTACGAAAGAATAATAACGAATAACTATGAACAATCGAATTCAGTGAATCGAATAATGTTGATGTTGATGTGACGGCGGTTAGGGTTGCACAATGATGTAACTCGACAGCCGTAATATTGATTGATTGTGTTCTTTGAGATGTGAAACCTAGGACTCATATTTATACACGGTTTGAGTCGGTTAAGGAAACACCGGATCTCTCGGGATTTTTTTTTGATTGTGTTGACTTGTTTGACTTCTTGGTATTTGCAATCGCACAAGTATAATGTTCTTCCGCAGCAATCTTGTCGTCCGCAGAACTTTTGTTCTTCCGTAGATGACTTGGTCTTCCGTAGAAGAGTTGTTCTTCCGTAGGAAATCCTTCTTCCGTAGGAGTCTTCACTTCATGGTTCTTGATCATCCGCAGGAACATTCACTTGGTCATTTGGTCTTGTAAGAAACATATCTACGGATTA
>BJCO01777771.1:0-11730 GCA_018326465.1 Flaveria floridana | reverse complement strand
TGTATCAACATTGCTTATCTAAGAGGAAGACTGGATGGAATGATATCCCAGTGACAACCTCCTCTGCTATTTGTGCTTTATGTACCAATCATCCATTCAACATGTCTGCCTACATATTCAATGGATTGATCTCTAATGTACAAGAGGGTAGAAGACATATGTTCTTGATATACCCAAGGTTTATCTAGTGCTTCATTAATGAAGCTTTTCCAAATCTTGCACCAGTAGGACCAGTGATGGACATTCCTCGCTATAATGCCAAGTCCTACAGGTACATTACAAAGAGAGTTCCAAGGAACTATTACAGTGGTACCTTCTTCCCTTTGTTGCCCTGGATGCAGTAATAGATCAACCAAGAAGAAGAATAAGATCAAGAGGATCCTGCTGATGAGACTATTCATGAAGAAGCACAAGTTGCTCCAAGTCAACAACATGTTGGGGAGCATGCTGCTATGACTGAGGAGAGACAAAGGTCAGTGTCACCACAAGGTGATGTAGGTGGTGATCTTCACACTGATCCTTTTGTATAAGAAGCTGATATAGCCTCTCTAGTTATACAATCACCAATGCCATCACCACCCAGATCACAAATTCCATCTTCACAACCACATCCCATCATCTCACCCCACATCTCTCCTATACGCTCTCCAATCCATCATCCTATCCAATCTCCCATTCACCATACACCTATCCCATAACCATCTTCAGCTGAACCTCAAGAGTTTGGTGACTCTACCAGCTCTTCTGAGGAATCCAAATCATCATCTGATGAGGAGGATCATCCTACCAGGATGCCTGTAAGGCAAGTTGTATCAGAGGCTGCTTCTTCAGAAAGTTATGCTGAATCTGGAGTTAACAAGCCTGGCGAGAAGGATGAGATGATTTCTGACTTGCTTCAGAAAATTGCCAAGATGGAAAAGATACAAAGGAGTAGATCAGGTATCTTGCAAGACAGACTATTGGAATTGGATGAGAAGGAGAAAGAACTAAAAGATGTGCAGGAAAAACATGAGAGTGAAAAGAAGGAGAAGGACAAAGAGATTGAGATGTTGAAAGCTGCTCTTCAACACTCAAGAGAGGAGATTAGTGGTCATGTGGACACCTTGAACATCCAAACAATAGTCATGGAAGATCAAGAAGAGGTTATTGAAGAACAGTCCAGTATTATCCGTGACCATGAAAGGCAAGTGGAAGTTCTTAATAAGAGAGTCTCTGAGCTGGAAATGCTTGTCAAACTAAAGTAGAGGCTGAGAAAGACAAAGAAGATGAAGGTGATAAGAGAGAAGAAAATAGAAAGAGAGGGGATGACAAAGATGATAGTGACAAAGGGTCATCTTGAGACAGTGATGATGACTCCCCTCCAGCCAAAAAGTTGAGATTCACTGAGGTTGAAAAAGAGGGAGAACCTAGTGGATCAAAGCATGAATCATCTAGCATGGAGATGATTGTATACATAAGTCAGCCAGAAGAAGTCCACACTGAAGAGACAGAGTTCAGTGACATGATAAAAGCCTTAGACATGTTCTCTGCTAAAGAATATGTCATTGATGATGAATTCCGGGACTTCATAGTGAACCAAAGGACAGATACTGAGGCTTTAGTTGTCATACCTCAATCTCTAGTGCCAATTGAAAAGGAATTGAGTATGCAACTAGTTCCTGCTATGTCACTTACTGATGAGCAAAAAGAACTGATTAGAAAGCTCTGTGAACAGCAATTACAAGAAGAAGAATCAGCAGTCGTAGCAGTACATATTCCTGAAAAGGAACCATCTGAAGAACCACCAAAAGAAGCTGAAATGGATGAACCCTCTTCTGGCCTAAGAATGCAAACATATGCCAGAAGAAGGAGATATCTGACTGAAAAGGCTAAGGGGAAAAGGCCAATGGTAGAAGAAGAACCAGTGATCAGTAAAGTCCCTGTGAACGAAGAACCTTCTATCTATGAGATGGTTGAAAAGGACAAGTCTGATGATCTCATGATAAAAGCTGTATTCCTGATTGACCATGGATATGATCCAGATAAGGTATTTGGGATGACTTATGAAGGGATGGTAGCAGAAGAAGAAAAGTTAAACAAACTGCTAGATGCAACTGTTGAAACTGAGTATGAGAAAACTCTATCTCCCAAAGCTTCTGAGGTCAAGGCAACAAAAGCCAAATCAGCTACTCCTCCTTAACTTATGTATCCCGATCCCTACAGCATGATAGATAAGGAGATGAAGGAATATCTGTCTGCTCAAGGATTCACCAAAAGAAAACTTAGGAACATGAAGACCAATTCCCTAAGGGCTGCAATCCTTAGGATGATTAATGAAAAGAAAGAAAGGTTGAAGAAACTAGCGGAAGAGATCACCAGACAACAACCAAGAACAAGAGTTTCTGCTCAAGATATGAGCCTCACTTAGGGAGATCATGATTCCCTGGCACCCATTCTTCACAAATATCCAAAGTGGTTTGCTGAACCTTCACAACTAGAACTACATGAAGGACTCACCACGGCTAAAATGATCAATGCTGTGTCTACTCCCAAAGGCAAGACCGATCAGAAAATCATTGCTTGGAAGTATGAAAGTGATTGGAACATGTTCATGGTAAAGAGAATATCTAGATTAGTCCAATTCTTCACAGAGTACTCTACTCTGGTGAATTCTCTGGAGATCTATGATCTGAAGGAACAAGACAATCTAAGACTGATTAATCACAAGGCTATGTTCAGGGGATATGAGTTTGAGGACATTCTGAGGATGTTCAAGAGAACTGACAACTTCAAATGCTTGAAGACTATCTGCATGAGAAAAGATAGATCATTTGTTAATCCCCTTGATAAGAAGCAAAGGAGACCAGCAGAAGAAGTGGTATCCCCTGAACTTAGGTTAAAACCTACTGAATCATTAAAGAGAAAGATGGTTGCTGGTACTCACACTTCTGTGCCAATCTCTAATGTGTATTATGATGAGAAAACATATGAGTTGGTGATTGAAAGGAAGTGCGGAGGAAAGGAAGGAGTAGAGATCAGATTTGTTCAGTGGATATGAGGTAAGACTGTTAGATGAATCCTATATCCACTATATCTACACAAGGCATTTCAGGGAGATCAGCAACAAGTTAGGTGAAGCTGATATGTTCTTCTTCTTGAAGTGCATTAAACTCCTGAAGATGGCCTATGACAAAATAAATAAGAAGATAGAGCAAAGGAGGAAGAAAAAGACTCCTTTGCAGTTTGGGAATATTGTAAAGCTTGAGGTTGATGTGGATGGGTCTTTACTAATTCACAGAGATGGTTTATCTACTGTATCCATCTAGGAGCCCATTTCACTAAGGAAGATGCCAGTTGAGGCCATTCACAACATGAGCCAGATGAAGATTCATGTGTTGAGCAGAGAAAGATTGAATGAAGCCAAACACTTATCAAACATGATCAAGTCTATTGTGGATCCCTCATACACAGACCTTGCTCCTGTGTCATCTCTTCCTGCTACACAAGACCCAGCAGAATCTTCACAACCTCATCCACCCTCAAACCCTTGAAGTACTTAGGCTGTATAATCCTTAGAGGGAGTATTGTTGGACCCTAAAAGGATCATACATGCCAATTCAAGAGGTGGATGGTTGTTCTGCTGGAAATCTCCCTAAGTCCAAGAAGAAATGCGGATAAAGAAGTTTCTGCATAAGAAGAAAAAATACAAGTGTCGGCTATCCATATTTATCAATGCGGATGACCAAGAACAAATGCTAACAAGTATTTCTTCATCCGCATTAACTAATGCGGACAACCGATGAAATGCGGACAAGGCATTTGTTCATCCGCATTAACTAATGCGGATGACCAGTAATAAATGCGCCAAGTGTTTGCTCATCCGCATTGACTAATGCTGATGACCAAACACTAATGCGGCTGATAGAAGATCAATGCTAATAAAGATTTACTCATCCGCATTAGTCAATGCGGATGACAAAAGACAAACGCGGATGAAGACTTGGTCTATTCTGTAATATTGTAAGGGTAGTTTAGTCTTTTTGTACAAGCTGTAAGCTAGCCTATAAATATAATAGAAACCTCGTATGTGAAGAATGACTTTTGTGACTTTTGCATTTACTAGAATAGACAGTTAAAATATACTTTGTTTTCTCCCATGTTAGCTGTCTTGTTACTATAGCTTGCTAAGCCCTAGCATTTACTTTGTAACAGTTCATCTAATTAATACAAGAGTGCATTTATGAGTATATCAAGTATTCTACGTTCATTGATTGCTTGATTCTGCCTTTTAATCATTGACTCAATCTTCATATTTGATCCTTGTTGATTCATATTAATAGAGAATATCATTATCAAACCCAGTCATTATTCACCTTACACATTGTATCCATTTGCAATTACTATCAATGAAAACAACTATGAATTTTGAAGTATTTGCTTGTGTTTGATTACTTTGTGAATATATTGATCATTGCATTACAATATCATCGTAGATCGATCCATTTTGAACCTATCAATTGGTATCAGAGCTTTTGGTTCAGTGATAGAGCTTAAAATCAACATTTTGAGATCTGTGAATCACTTGAATCTATGATTTATAGCAATTTGATCAATTAATTGTTGAATTCAATTGTGTTTCATCATTAAAAACATGAATTGAATCACAATTTGGTGTTTAATCCATTCAAATCTGAATTTTCATCAAATTTGTGTGCGAAAGTGTGTTCTTTAAGTTCGAACTCAAATTCAATCAGAAAATCTAATTGTTGTTATTAATTGAGAGAAATGATGATTGAGGGTTGATAATTAATCTATACACTATCTTATTGCAAGTTTTTAGATCAATTCATCAAGTTTTGAAGAAATTGAAGGAATTGATCTGCCTAAGATACATATTAAATTGATGTGGCTAGTGTGATATGATCCAAGTCAGGTCATACCCAATAACAAGCTTAACAAACATCAAAAGATAATTTATTTGTTGATAAGATCATACAAATAAATGATGACACCAATTTAGAAAATGGATTTTCTAAATTATTGCTTTTGTAGATGAACATCATTATTTGGATTATTGTTCATGATATATTATTTGTTTCATTATTTAGTTTTGCTAAATGATAACAAATAAAAGAGTGCTAAGTTTATAAAGTTTAAAATTAGTTTTCAACTTTATAAACTAAGAGATTAGAGAGTGTTGGTTATGTTTAAAAATTAAGAAGGTGGGACCCTTTGGTTTTGAATATTTTCGGCAGCCAAGGGACCTCTTGGGGTTCCCACTTCTTGGTCTTGTAAATAGACAAGACTTAAAGTCCCAAACACACTCTAACTCTACACACTCTTCCTTGCATGCAAAAGCTTTTCTCCTCTCCCAAAACCTCTCTCTCTCTCATGGTTTTTTGAAGAAAAAGGAGTAGAATTTTCAGCTAACAAAAGAGGTTTTGATTGCTGAAAATTTGTGTCAAAGATTCCTAGCAATCAAAGGTGTTTGAAGAAGCTTGGGGTATCACCTCTTGAGGACTTCTAGCTTGAAGTTTCAGCCACAAAAGTCATCTTTTTCACCTCATAATTTCGGTTTTTAGGCAGCTCCAAAGGTTGTATAATTCTAATATCTTATGTTCATTTTATTGTATGCATTTGTATAATGATCCATGGTTTGGAGTTCTTTATTAAATGGGTTTAATAATCAAGACATTAACATGTTTTAAAACATAAAATCCGTTGCGTTTTCATATAAACAAGGTTATATGAGCTTTGATAAACATGTTAAAACCCTACAGAAATTGATAAGATCATGTTGTTATGAAGATGATGAATTAGACACATTACCAGTTGGGCATTATTAGAATTCAACTAAGGCATTCCCTTAGTGTTCAAAGTTTGGCGTTTCACAAGCAGTAGGCGCATAAAAATTCAGACTTTTCATTCAACACTTAGCATTTTTTTACAAACTAAAATCCAAAAATATTGTCATTTCTTTTTTTCATTTCAAATTCTAAAAACAACAAAAACAGATTATTTTCATTAATTCAAAAGTAAAAATGGTTAAGTCTGAAGATCCCAGAAATAGGGTTCCAAAGTTGAAGTACAGGGCTGATTTCAAGAATTGGTCTCTCAGATTAAAGCATCACTTAAACTCTATTGATACTGATTTGTGGAAATCAATAGAGAAAGGAACACATATCCCAGTTATTTATGATGGTCCTGATAGAGGAATTGTGTACAACAATGACTCTTAAGAACCATATCCTGAGGATGGTCTTATGGGTGATGATTTAAAGAAAATATTAAAGCTTACTCACTGATGTGTAAGGGTTTACCTTTAGAGGTCTTGACAAGATTAGAGAGTTATCAGACTGGATATACAATGTACAAAGCATTGGAGATCATCTGTGAAGGTGGTAAAGAGATTTAAGATATCAAAAAACAAAAGCTCAAGAGGCAGCTAGAGTTATTTGAGCATTTATATGGAGAAACTATCAATCAGATGATGAACAGATTTGTTCAACTTAATATTGAAATGTCAATACCTGGCATCAATAATGATCTCAAAGATCTTAATGATAGACTTCTCAATGCTCTTCCATCTTCATGGATGCAAATAGGTACACTGTTAAAGCATACTGAAAAGTTTCCTATGGATCTTGATCTTCTTATTGCCAAAATAGAATCTATTGAAATTGATGAGAGTTCTAGGAACAATGATAGAGCTGCATCAACATCTCAGTATAAGTATGTTGCTTCTCCTACAAACACTGTGGAGAATGCATTTATGGCTAAAGATGGTATCACTCCAGAAGATGAGGGTGATCTGTTTGTTGGAGCTGGTTTCTTCATAAGTGCTCCTGTTTACACACCTCAACCTCAATCTCCTCCTAAAGCTCAAACTCCTAAACCTCAATCTGAGACTCCATCTTCTAACTCTATTAAATCTAGCAAGGTTAAAGATGTTATTAATATCCTTTTACATGATGATGAGTCAAAAACTGCTTTTACTGCTTTTATGGTAAGTTTTTAAGCTTACTAAGGAAGCCATTTAGCTCAAGTTGATCTTATGTTGCAGGATTTATTTGAGATGGATCCTGATGATGTGGAAGAGATGGATTTGAACTGGAAGGTGGTGATGATTGCATATAGAACTCAGAAACACAACTATATGAATAGGAACTACAAGCCAAGTGCAAACAAAGCTGTAGGTTTTGACAAGTCCAAGTCAAGGTGTTTTAACTGCAACACCTATGGCCACTTTTCAAGAGAATGTAAAGCTCCTAGGAATCAAGGAGGAAATGGCCAAGCTAGTTCTAGCAGTCAAAGATTTCATCAACAGTAGTCTTAGAAAACATTTCAGAGGCCTTATCAAAGTCTTCCCATGCCAGAACTGAAGGATGAGACAAAATCAGCTAAAGAGCCAAAGAAAGCTCTTGTTGTGAGCATCAAAGATGGCTATGACTGGAGTGCATATGCTGAATAGTTTACTGTTGATCTTACTTCTAGTTTAGCTCTTGTTGTTGAAACTCAGAATGAAGACTAGTCTGAAGATAGTGATCCTAAGGCTGATGGTGATTCAGACAATGATGATGAAGACTATGATTGGAGTAATAAATCTGATCCAAAGCAAGACTCAGAAGAAATTGCTCTCATGGGTCAAATCTGAACAACCAAAGGTTGAAAACTCATCATCTAATTCTGAGAAATCCATTTCAAGTTATCCTGAAATTCCAATTGAAGTCAACTAAAGCATGTTTTGAACAAGTTGAGGATTACTGAACTTATTCATTCAAAATCTATGATAAACTAAAACAAGAAGTAATGCATAACAAATTGAAAAATAAACATAAATCTCTGATGAAAATATCATATCTCTTCAAACTTTATGGAATAAAACTCTAAAATAACTTGAAATTTTTAAATAAGAACTTGAAGAGATGACAAAAAATCTTAAACAAGAGAAAGTTGCTCATGCTGCAACTTAGGTTGATCTTGCTAAAGTTAAAAGTTCAAAAACTATTATTGAACAATTGGTGAATGGAAGAAAAGATAAAGATAAAATAGTTTTAGGTTTCACACATGTGCCTATGCCTGAATCAATATCAAACACTTTACGAGTGAATTTTAACACACATGATCATTCACCTGAAAATAAAGCTAAACTAAAAGCATTTCAAGAGAAGAAAAAGAATGAGCAAACTAATGCAGAAAGTGAAGAAGAAAAGATAAATGATGAGATATTTGAGGAACCAGACTCAAAAAAGAATAAAAATGGTCATCCAATTAAAATTAGATCTTATGAACCAAGACCAAAGAATAAGAAGATATTTGTTCCCAAATGATCTCATGAAGTTGTCATTGATAAATGTGAGTCTAAAAAATGTGTTAAAGAAAATGTTGAATCAAGTTACAAACAAAATCTAAAGAAGAAAGAGATGACAAAAGAAGATGTCATTACATTTGATGATTCAAGTTCTTCTCAAAATGCTAATGAATCCCAAAGCAATACCCCATCATCATCAAAATCAAGAAATCAAAGAAGGAGAAGGAAAATTACCAAAGCTAAAACCTCTCAAAATCAAGATCAAACAAATCAAATTAAACCAGTGAAGTTTGTGTCTGCTAGTATTTTTGACGTGAACATAGTTTCTAAAATAACATCAAGCCCTAAGATCAAATCTAACTCTGATCTGAAAACAGGTACAGGTCCTAAGTCTTTCGCTGTAAATAAAATATTTGTATCTAAGGAGTCAAGGAATATTGTAAATGATGAAGAATCAAAACCTAAATCTCAAAAGAACAAACTCACAACTCCAAAATAACAATTTAACCTTACTACTCCTAAAAAAAATCAAGGATCAAATATGGCATTCACATCAACGGTTAACAAATAGTTGTTTAAATTTAAGAAAAGTAAAGTGATATATGTGATACATACAGTCACAACACTGTTGATTGTTTCTTTAACAGGTACTGTCACATATGTGATATGAATAATCAATCAACAGTTGATTATTATTTTAAGAAGTACTGTGCTTTGTGTGATCAAAGAAATCATAATACTGAGGATTGTTACTTCAGAAGAAACTCACCAAGGCAAGGTTATGTTAACCCATATTTTGAAGGAAATCAAAATCATGGTTTTCAAAGGTTAACAAAACAACCATCCTTAGGCTTGAGATCTCTCAGAAGAATCAATTTTGATTACGATGAGTCTTATGCTATGAAATTAAAACAATATGACCAAGGCAATTTCATTCCATGATCTGTGAGAATGAATAATGGCAGGTTTATCAAGCAAAATTTTTCTGAAAATGCCTCAACTTATCTTGATGATGATCTTGAAAAATGTTACAATGCTTTGAGGTTTAAGCAAAATAAAGATGATTAGAAATTTGTTATAAAAAGGAATTGAGAAAATAAAATTTCAAAAGAAGCCTGATTTTAATAATATTCATTTTCATCAGTTTACTATCATTGATAAGTATGGCAAGCCCAAGACCATCTCGGCTTGGGTTGATAACTCATCTTAAATTTCTTAGATATGCAGGTATGCCCAAGAAGACCTATTAACACATGGTATGTTGATAGTGGGTGTAGCCGGCATACGATAGGCAATCATGCCTTACTTCAAGATTTCAAGATGAAAGATGGTACACATGTTGCATTTGGAGGTGATTTAGGTGGTAAGATCACAGGAGAAGGAACAGTGTCAAATGGGATTATCAGCTTTGATAAAGTTAACTATTGTGCTCAGTTGAACTTTAATCTTTTAAGTGTTTCCCAAATTTATCTTACTCAACTTTATTTAATGACTCTTATTGTTATATTTTAAAGCTAGGTTTTCAGATTAGCAAGGAATAGGTACTTGTTAAAGCTGTTCCTGATCAGGATGTATACAAACTAGATATGTCTCAAGTTTATCCTTCTATAGAAACAACTTGTCTTATTGCTAAAGCATCAAATGATGAAAGTTAGTTATGGCATAGACGTCTCGGGCATTCAAATTTCAAGAACATGAACAAACTTGTTGCAGCAAATCACGTAGTAGGCATTCCCACAAAGAAGTTTGCTACCACTGATCATTGCAGAACTTGCTTGAAAGGAAAGCAACATAGAGCGTCTTACAGGCCCAAGCTGATAAACTCAAATTCCAAGCCTCTCCAGATGTTGCATATGGATTTATTCGGTCCAACAAATGTGCAGAGTATTAGGAAGAAATCTTATTGTTTAGTTATCATTGATGACTTTACAAGGTTTTCTTGGGTTTTCTTTTTGCATGCTAAATCTGAAACAGCTGAATTATTAAAAGAGTTTATCATTAAAATTGAAAATCAATTAGAACAAAAAGTGAAAATCATTAGAAGTGACAATGGAAATGAATTTAAAAGTGCCAATATTGACATGTTTTGTGTAGAAAAAGGAATTGATCGTCAGTTCAGTGCTCCTCGTACTCTATAACAGAATGGAGTTGCTGAAAGAAAGAACAGAACTTTGATCGACGCTGCACGTTTCATGTTAGCAGATGCAAAGATTCTGTAACACCCAGATATTTTTAAATGGACAAGAAAGAAAGAATAAACGTGAATAAAAGGAGAAAATGCAATTTAACCCAAGTTGAGGGGTTGAAAGTGTCAAAAGGTCAAAAAGAATAAAAGTTGGTGCATAAAGGAGATATGGCCACCCATAATCTCCTGCACACTTCATTTCATTCAGTTTTAGAGAGAGAAAGAGTAGAGAGTTCGGGTTTCTAGAGAGAAGAAGAAGAAGAATTCAAATTCAAGGTAAGAATTTGTCGTTTTAGGTGTTCTTGACTGATTTTTCAGTCTTGGTTGCATGCTTACATGTGTTTATATGTTCGGTTGTGTGTTTTTGGTGGGTTTTTAGGTGGTTGAGCTCATAGCAAATGGGTTTGAAGGAAGTCATACCCAAAGTGGCATAAGGTGAGTTCTAGAACCCTTTTTTAACATGCTTTAACTAATTTTGGGGCTGGAAATACATGTATGTATGTTTTTATAAAAATGGGTTTTTATTACCCATATGTGTATGTATGAATGTGTATGTGGGTGGGTGTAAGTTTGGGATTGATATGTGGTTATGTTCGTATTATGATGCTTAGAATATTAGTACAAAGCTTAGAACATGATGCAAGTTGGTTGGGGACTGAATTAGGTCGATTAGTTGTAAGTTGGTTGCCCAGACGCCTAAACAGTGGCCTATGCGCCCAACGGTCAGAACCGCCCAAGTGTTTCACATGCGCCCAAAACCCCATGCGCCTAAATAGTAGCCAAGCGCCTGGAAATTTGCCTAGAATGACTAAGTGTTAACCCATGCGCCCTAATAGTGCCCATGTGCCCAGAACCTTCCCATGCGCCTAAGTGTTCCCATGCGCCTAGAAGGCCATGCGCCTGCATAGTGCCCATACGCCCAATGTAAGGCCCCGTTCCCGGGAACCTCACGGTTGGTCTATCATCGCACATAAAACATTTTAAAACACATATTTACTTTGCAGCGGAATTTAAAACTTTCATTAATAACTAAAAACATGTCATTTCATTACATTACAGTATTCGTTTCATCTCAAATTACAATGGCATGTCAAAATATGGATGCCAGCCTCAAAACACTCCCAGTAGCTTATGCATCCATGCCTGCGACTCCTCAGCATCAACCAAAATACCTGCCAACTATTATGCATACAAAAGTCAGCGACGCTGAGTGAGTTCTAGTTTTTATAATAAAATAAACTTTTCTTTCATTAAA
>BJCO01777765.1:0-21134 GCA_018326465.1 Flaveria floridana | reverse complement strand
ATGACATCATACAAGCACATACAAGTCCAAAATCACACTCTAAACACACTACACACGATTACACCCAAATGGGTCAAACTCACATATTTCAAAAAACAGGTTTATATGTGTTCCAGCCCTAAAATTGTTTGAAAACAAGTAAATGAGGGGTCCTAGAACTCACACAAACAAGAAGAAGATGAAGAGCTTCGTTTGGACTAGTCACTCGACGAGTTTCGAGCCCGAATCACCACTTTTCTCTCTTTTCTCTTCTTTCTCTCTTCTTTCTCTCTTCTCTTCTTTTTGACTGAATTTTGCAAGTGTGGGGAGGGGGAGATGGCTGCCCTCTCCCTTAAAAGCTACAGCTCAGTCGCCCGAGCTCTAGGCGACTGGACCTTCGGCCGCCTGAACACCATGCGACTGGACCTTCAGTCGCATGAGCTCCGTGCGATTGGACCTCCAGTCGCATGACACTCCAAAAAGTCAAATTTCCGGGTGTTACATGTGTTTATTTATATGTGTGATTGCAGGAATAATATCAGTTTTGGTCAATTTTACAAATTGACCAAGTGTAAGAATTATCTACAGATGAACATAATGTTCTTTCATAGATATTCTCTGAAACAACAAGGAATTGTTTTTCCGAAGATCTTCTGCTGAAGAACAAATTGCTACGGATGACGTCAAGTCGACAACTCCTACGAAAGACCAAAGTCCTACGGAAGGATAATCTCTTACAGAAGACCAAAGTCCTACGAAAAAGTCCTGCGGATAGCACAAGTCCTACTGAAGAACAAAAGTCCTACGAAAGACTTAATTCTTACGTAAGAATTAATTCCTATGGAAAAACAAATCTCGATTGTACACCCAAGTACAAGTCAACAAGTCAAACACTAAAGTGATGTCATGAAGTCAACATCTACGGATGATTTCGCTTTAGCCAGAGAACGTCACGTCAGACATTCTATGATTAACTTTCTTACCTCGATAAGAAAGTTACTGTTATCCTAACACTAAAATCCTAAGCCTATAAATACGAGGCATAGGTGCACACTTTTAGGCACCGATTGCTACTGATTGCAAAGGATTATTACCCATTAACAAACCCTAGCAACCTTAATAGCAACCACAACAATATACACCAAATCATCATCATTACAACCCTAGCAATCATTCATATCATCATTATTCATTCAATTGTAATCGATTAATCAGTATTAATGAAAACTTTTGAATCAAACGTGTTTGTTCTTTATTACGTTCATTTGTTTTATATTTATCTGAATTGTTCTTCATTGTTTGATATTACAATTGTTATTTTAACAATCAATCAATTAAACAACGAGTAGTGATAATTCCGCGATCACTATTCGTACAATCTAACCTGATAATTCCCTGTTTGATCCTTGGATTCACAGGTGGTATCAGAGCCATGTTCTCATTGATATAGATCAATTGATCTATCAGTGTTAGATTTGTTTAATTGGTTGTTCATATTATTAGTTCCGTCAGCTTTCTGATTAGATCTGTTGATTTTAAATAATATTGCTTTAAGGGTGTTCATAACGACTTGAGAGTTTATAATTCAGATTCAAGGGTGTTGTTGAACGAATCAACATGCAAGTTCAGTTAAGCTAATCGATAGCTAACTGAGAAATTCTACTCAACAATTTGGTATAATCAATTTAAAATCATCAAACACTAATTTATCGTTCAAACGCGTACTGTTCCATTGCTCGATTAACATCGATCTACCTCAAACTTGTTTTGATTCGTAGATTTGTGTCTCTGATCGATAATCAATGGTTGTTCAAACAAATTTGACCAAAAATTAACATCAAACATCCTTAATTTCATATCAATTGAGAATTTATTAAGAGAATTGACTAATTTTTACTCTAACGACTTAATTAACTGATAATTAAGATTTTTCATTAATTAGATCATTTACAACTAAAAACATGTTTTAGTTAATAATTATCAAATTAACTAAGATGAGTAATTCACTCGTTGGATAAGATTGCCAACCACCAAAGTTGGAAAACAAAGTTGATTTCAAAACATGGAAATCAGGTTCAGGAATCATGTGAATTACACTGATTTTGATTTATGGATGTCCGTTACTAAAGGTTCTTATATTCCACAAACTCTCGGACCGGATTACAAGGATAAAAATCAACCTATAAGTCTGAAGGATCTGAGGATGCAAAGAAGGTCAAGATTGACATTAGAGCATATAGTATGCTTACTATGGCTCTACATGAAGACCTCTTAATCAAGTGTGAAAATTATAAAATAGCAAATTCCTTGTGGAAGATTCTTCACACTCCTTGTGAAGAGAGTGATGAGATCAGAAGCATTAGGACGCATACACTTTGCTCACAACATGAAACTTTCCATCATATTGAGGGTTAATCTGTTCCTCAATAACTACACAGGTTCATGCAGTTGGTGACTGAGATGAATATCTTGGAATTTAAATACACTAATGAAGACCTAAATAAGAAGATGCTCCATACTTTACCTGAAGTTGGACATAAACAGTATCCATGTTTAGGAATACCTTATACCTTAAAGCCATTGGACTAGATACTCTGGTAGCTAAGGTAAAAGCTCTTGAATTGGATGAGAAAACAAGAAACAAGAGTACAAAAGCACCCATTGCTCCTTACCAGTTCAAAGAAACTAAGGGTGTTGGAAGTGCTTTTATTTCTAATCATGAAGATGGAAGCTCTTGTGATTTGAGTGATTATAAAAAAGAAGTTGGTTTTTATGCTTCAAGGCCATCCATATCTAACACTCAAAGCAATTCACCAAGAAAAGAAAGAGGAAGACATGATGAGGGAAAAAGCTCACCTGCTTCATCATCAAAGGCAGCCTCCTCAAACAAAAACAACAATCAAACATAACCAATTACTATGGTTCTGGACTCAAAAGAACAAAAGGCAACTTTTGTAGCATTCAGTTCAAGCTTCCAAGCTTATCTAGGTAGTACATTGACACCAACACACATTTGTCTGCAAGATATTGTGGAACTACGATAAAGTTGAAGAGATGGATCTGCAAAATGGCCATGATTTCTTACAAAGCCAGAATGTATCTGAGAAGAAGCAAAGGATTGGCAGCTGCAGGCAGAACAACAAAAATTGGTGTTGATAAGTCCAAAGTGAGATTCTACAAATGTAATTTGTATGGTCATTTCTCAAGGGAATGTAATCAATTTCTCAAGGGAATGTAATCAACAATCAACTACTAATTTGAGACAATACCAGTAACATCAGTCTCAACAACATCAGTCTCACCAACAATCAGCAAGTCAAAGAAGCTTCAAAAAGCCTCAACTTACAAACTCATCCCCACCAACTACAAGTTCATCAACAGGTCCAAGCAAAACCAAGGAAACTAGGTTAATCATTCGACAAGATAGAACTTGTGATTAGAGCATGTATGAGAAGGAGGTTTTGGAAGAAAATCATGCTTTGATGACCAACATAGAGAACAAAGTCCCACCAATGGCTAGAGAGGTAAGGGATAGATTGTGTTCATCAACTTGTGTTGAAGAGGTTGAGGGCTATAAAGTCCATGCTTAACAATTGGCTAATAAAGTAAAAGACATAATGGTTTTGAATGAATCTCATGTAAGAGAGCATAAATTATATCAGATTAAAATCACCTCTTTACAGAAGAATTTAGATAAACTTGTTTCTAAAAATACAACTTAAAAGCCCAAGTTGAGCATCTGACCACCTCTTTAATAAAATCCATATCTGATCATGCATCAACTGAAGTGAAGCTTCAGAAGTTTCAATTATCATCTCAGCAATATGAGAAATTGCTAAATTCTCATATTGAATCAAAGAACAGGTATGGGTTGGGATTTAATGCAGTTGCACCCCCATTGAATGATAATTATATCCCTTTACCTGAGTCTATGACTAACAGTTTATCATATGATTTTATGCCAAGCACCAAAATTGAACCAAAAATAAAAATTGATCAATTGGTAAATGGTAGTGATACTGAGGTGAGTGAAACTAAGTCATCTGAATCAGAAGTTTTAAAACAAAATGACTCAAAAATTGACTTTGATGAGTGTGATGACTTGGATGATTCCAATGAACATGATGAGCAATTTGATGGTTTGGGTAAGGAAAATAATGTTTCATTTGAACCCATTATGCACAAAGTTCTTGAAGAAATCAAGCTACCTTATCCTCCAAAGCAAAGAAATATGCTGACGACAATTTACAAGAGGATAGCTCAGCTGAATGAAGGACTTTATGAGCTAAACAAACAGCAAAAATCACCATCAACAACAACAGCTATTGTCAGTGTCAGATCTGCAGAAAAAGTAAAAATCACTTCCACCGAAAAGGCAAAGAAAACACCCACAGTAGAACTTCTACGGAAGAAGAAATATGTTGATCAATCAACATCCGTAGAATGTCTGCGGAAGTAGAAATCAACTGCATCAACCATCAAGAAGAAAGCCAAACAACAAAAAACTATGAATCCTAAGCAACAGACATCATCTGATGCTAAACAAGAACCCTTTGACATCATCTCTAGGAATGGCAAGGATTCATCAGCTGCAAAGTTTGAAAAGAAGTTGAAGGCTCAAAAACATATAAAGAAGAAGAAAATGGTTGAATCTGAAGGTGAAGCAGAGGAAAAATACTGCAAGTTGTGTGATATGAATAATCACAACACTGATGAATGTTACTTTAGCAGTTATTGGTCAATCTACAACATGAACAATCATATGACTTCTGATTGTTATTTTAACAAACATTGTGTTATTGTAACAAGAATAACCATTCCACTCAGGAATGTTATTTCAACAAAAAGAACAAATCAAAGAGCATAAAGAAACAACAATATGAGAAGGTTGAATGAGACTCACAATCAAGTGACAGTCGAGAAGATTCAAAAATCAAAAAGTAGCAGCAAAAGCAAAAGGTGTCCAAAGCAAAGAAGCAACATTCTGCTGAGTATAAGCCTATGAAGAAGAAGGTGAAACAACAACCTCAACTCAAAACACCTCACAAGAAGGTAGAGTTGAAGGAACAAAAAGCCTATGCTGATGAAACATTTGTTGACAATTTTAAAAAGGGTACTTCAATACCACAATCAAAATCAAAGGATGGTGAAACATTCTTCAATCAAGGTTCATCATCAAATTCATAGCAGAAGAAAAACAAAGACAAGATGAAAGAAGAAGTGATTGTGAACCAAGAACAAAGTGTTTGAAGTATTTCTTCACCAGAATCCTCACCACAAATAAAATATAATAAATCAATTAAGTCTAAAATCAAACCTGAATCATCAAGACTCATTCATGAGGGAATAACAATTTTAGACATAAGTGGTCAACCCAAGATCATTAAGGCTTAGGGTTCCACATGCTAATTGATTTCATTATTTATGTAGGAACATCCTTGGAGGACTGACAACAAGTGGTATGTTGACAGTGGGTGTTCTAGACATATGACAGTCAACTGTTCTCTTCTCTATGACTTCAAACATAAAAGTGCTTCATATATGGCATTTGGTGGGGATAAGAAGGGAGGTAAAATCATTGGTGAAGAATGGTAACAAATGGTGTACTCAAGTTTGAGAAAGTGAATTATTATGAAATTTTGCTATACAATTTACTCAGTGTTTCTTAAATTTGTGATTGAAATTGTACCACTTTATTTGATAACACTTACTGTTACATTCTTAAGCCAGGTCTCTAAATTTCGGAAGATTGGATCCTTCTTAAAACACCAAGAAAAGGCAACACATATGTTTTTGATATGAACAACACATCTATAATAAGCAAGGAAACCTGCCTGAGTTCTAAGTCTTCGGAAGATGAATCTCAACTATGGCATAGAAGGATGGCTCATTCTAACATGAAGAACATGAACAAGCTGGTCAAAAATGAATTAGTCATTGGCCTACCATAGAAAGAATTTTATTGTTCTACTCATTGTTCATCATGTTGTAAAGGAAAACAACATAAAGTGTCTCATAAATCCAAAACAATCAACACAAATACAACACCACTCAAAATGCTTCATATGGATCTTTTTGGTCCAACCAATGTGATGAGCATTGGAAAGAGGCAATATTGTTTGGTGATTGTTGATGATTTCACTAGATTCAATGGGTCTTTTTGTTAAGATAAAAAAGTGAAACATCAGAAACATTAATGGAGTTTATCACTAAAATTGAAAATCAACTTGATTTGAAAATCAAAATTTTAAGAAGTGATAATGGGTCTGAATTTTTTAATCATGTTTTAGATTTCTTTTGCAGGAATAAAGGCATAGCAAGACAATTCAGTGCACCAAGAACTCTATAACAAAATGGAGTTACTAAAAGAAGAAACATAACTCTTATTAAAGCAGTCAGAACAATGCTAGCTGATTCACATCTACCAATCACTTTTTAGGCAGAAGCTGTGAACACAGCATGCAATGTTCAAAACAGGACATTAATTGTCAAAGAACATAACAAAACAGCATATGAGATTTTATTTAAAGAAAACTTTTTATAGGATATCTTAGAGCTTTTGGGTGTCACGTGTCTATTTTAAACACCAAAAGATTATTTAGGAAAGTTTTCTACAAAACCTATGATGGTTTCTTTGTTGGTTATTCATCAACATTTAAATCATATAGATTTTACATTCCACATCAAAACATTATGGAATAAACACCTAATATATCTTTTGATGAAACCTTATTTCCTAAATCTGTTAAAGGATTATCATGGTTGTTTGATATAGATTCATTAACAAATTCATTTAACATTGGTTATTTAAATGTTGCAGGTTCTACGGATACATGCTATCCTTATGTACCTCCAAACATGAATGAAGTGCCATTGACTGCTGATCCTCCAAGACCATAATCCAAAACTTCAAGTGTTGCTGATCCTGGCCCTTCATCTCAAACAAGCAATGAACAAACTGATGGAAATGATACAATTTCCAAAGATATGAACAAAGCATCAATAGGAGTTAACTCTGCATCCGCAGAAGTTATTACTGCACCCGGAGGAATGAACACTACATCAGCAGATGTTCCTTCAACATCAGCAGATATTCCATTTACTTCTGGAGATGCTTCATTATCTTCAAAGAACAATAATACATCCGTAGATCTTCCTGTACCTGCTACAGAAGTTATTCATACATCTGCTAATACACAAGAGCAAGATGATGGTTATCATTTAACTACATATCATAATAATGAAGAATTTGACTATTTTGTTGATTCTCCATCTCATCTGGATCCTTCTCCATCAACAAACATGACCAACTTGGAATCATCCATTCTAGTTGCAGCAATTTCAATATCCAGAATTCATAAGAATCATCCAATAGACAATGTCATTGGTGATCTTAATGAAAGAACCACAAGAAGCCAAGGAGGGATAGCCAACACTTGTCTTTTCTCTTGTTTTCTTTCACTAGTGGTTCCTCCCAACATCACTGCTGTATTAAAAGACAACAACTGGATTGAAGCCATGCAAGAACAGCTTCAACAATTCATAAAGCAGAATGTTTGGAATCTTATTTGTTAGTACTTCTTAATGATTAACATGTTGTCTTTATTTGTCTTGTATATAAGTTTTTGTCATAGTATAGGGACTAGTCTTGTAAATAGTAGTTCCTTGTTTATTGATAGTATAAATAGCTTAGACTTATGTAGGTTAGACTGAGACTTTGAACGAACTGCTCTTACACTTGTAAGTGTCTTTGCTATTATCAATAAACTTCTATGAATTTTCTTGATATTGTGCATTGATTTGATTACTTTGTTTGTTTTTGATTGAATTGCCTTCTAATATTATCACAGTTCTATACATTTGATCCTATCATATGGTATCAGAGCTGTTGGTTTAGTGATTGAGCTTGTACGAACTTGCAAACTCAAAATCACTTGAATCTGTGATTGATAAGCAATTTAATTGAAATATTGTTGATTTATATTGCGTTTCATCATCAGAAACATGAATTGAATCATAATTAGTGGTTTAATTCGTCCAATTTCAGTGAATTAATCGAATTTGTATTCGGAAGTGTTCTTCATGTTCGAACTGAAAAATCGACTAAATCACTGATTTGTTGTTTTTAATTGAAGAAATTGAATTGAAAGGATTGTTAATCGACATAAAATCTACTGCTCTGGGAGATTTCAAATCAATTCATCAAGTTTTTAAGATTTCAGAAAATTTGAGTTCGTTATGTTCATAAGAACAGGATGAATTTGGCGCATTAGGGTTGAAAACTGCTGAAAATTGCCCAAGTGTTTAGGCGTTTGACAACTGTTCAGGCGCTTTACAACTGTTTAGGTGTTTTTAGATCAGGCGTTTTACAACTGTTGAGACTTATTTCAACTATTTGGAAACTTTGGAATTAACCAGAAACTAAGTAATTCTAGGCGCATTTCAACTATTTAGGCGCGTTAGAACTGTATGGGCGTTTTTACTCCCAGACGTCCCACAACTGTTTGGGCGCATTACTACTGTTCAGGCGCATCTAAAGTTGGTCGTTTTTTAGAATTATTCTAAGGCAATCCTTTAGACGTTTCTAGGTGAAATCCAGAAGTATCACAACTGTTGAGGCATTTCAACACTGTTCAGGCGCATAAACCTTAATATTTAGAAATTTTTTCTTAAAAATTTGAAAAATCCAAAAATATTTTTAATTCATTTCTTTAATTCAAAAACTTAAAAATCAACAAAAATATTTATTCTTCTATAAAATCAAAATCTAAAAATGGTGAAATCAGAAGACTCTGAAAATAGAGTTCCTAAACTTAAAAACAGAGCAGACTTTAAAAATTGGTCACTTAGATTAAAACATCACCTGAAATCCATTGATACTGATCTTTGGAAATCTATTGAAAAAGGACTATATATTCCTATAACCACTAATGGGCCTGACAAGGGTTTTGTCTATACCAAAGATTCACCAGAACCCTACCCTGAAGATGGTTTACAAGGTGATGTTTTGAGAAAGGTCAAGAATGATATCAAAGCTTACTCACTGATGTGTAAAGGACTACCTCTTGAAGTCCTAGCCAGGGTTGATGGTTATCAAACTAGTTACATAATGTACAAAGCTTTAAAGAACATTTGTGAAGGAGGTAAATAGATAGAAAACACACTGAAGAGGCAGTTGGAGCTTTTTCAACATCTATCTGGTGAGACCATCAACCAGATGATGAACAGATATGTGCAGCTTACAACAGAGATGTCAACAGCTGGCATTACACATGATTTTGAAGATCTAAACATTAAACTTCTCAATGCTTTACCATCATCATGGAAACAAACACTGACATTGTTAAATTACACAGAGAAATTTCCAATGGATCTAGATCTGTTAATTGCCAAGATTGAATCTGTGGAGATTGATGAGAGTTCAAGAAATAATGACAGAACATCATCAATGTCACAGTATCAATTTGTTACATCTCCAGCAAACACTGTTGAGAATGCTTTCATGGCTAAGAATGAAAGTGTAACTGAAGAAGAGGGAGATTTATTTGTGGGAGCAGGATTCTTCACTGATTCATCATTCACTTGTGCACCTGCTTATGCAACCAAAGCTCAACCTCAACCTCAACCTCAATCTCCCCCTATTTCTTAGAGTTCAAGGCCGCAAACAGAGACTCCATCTGTTAGCTCTGCTAAATCTAGCAAAGTTAAAGATGTGATAAACATCCAATTAAAGGATGAAGAGTCTAAAACTACCTACACTGCCTTCATGGTAAGCTTTCAAGCATATCAAGGTAGTCATCTAACACAGTTAGATCTTGCTTTGCAGGATTTATTTGAGATGGATCCTGAAGATGTTGAAGAGATGGATTTGAATTGGCAGATGGTGATGATTGCCTACAGAACACAAAAACACTCGTATGTCAACAGGAAATATAAGCCTAGTGCTAACAGGACTGTTGCTTTTGACAGGTCAAAGTCGAGGTGTTTCAGTTGTAACAGTTATGGTAATTTCTCTAGAGAATGCAAAGCTCCAAGGAATAATGGAGGAAATGCTCAATCAAGTTCTGGCAATCAGAGATTTCAATCAGATCAGAAGACATTCCAAAAGCCATATCAAAGTCTTCCTATGCCTGAGCTTAAAGATGAATCAAAATCATTTGATGAAACTAAGAAAGCTCTTGTAGTCAGTGTGAAAGATGGATATGACTGGAGTGGCTATGCTGAATAATTTACCAATGATTTAACTTCAAGTTTATCTCTTGTTGCATAAATCCAAGGGGAAGATTGGTCAGAGGACTGTGATCCAAAAGTGAAAGGTGAAAATGAAGAAGATGAGAATGATTGGAGTGACAAGTCTGATCCCAAAGAGGATTCAAATGAGATTGCTTTGATGGCTCAGTCTGATCAACCCAAGGTTGAAACTTCATCCTCAAACTCTAAAACCTCATCCTGAAATATCCTGAAATTCCATCTGAAGTAAGGGAAAAACTTTGCACAAAATCATGCTTTGAACATGTCGAATACTATCGAAGCTACTCACATAAAATCTGTGAGAAAATAAAACAAGAAGAGTGAATGCATAACAAACTAAAATCTGACCATAAAATAGCAGATCAAAAGATCATTTCTCTTCAAACATCTTGGAACAAAATGTTAAAAGAGTTAGAAATTGTTTCTAAACAGTTGGAAGAAATGACCAAAAATCTAGAACAGGAGAAGATAGCACATGCTGCTACTCAAGTAGATCTTGCTAAAGTTAAAAGTTCAAAAATGATTGTTGAAAAACTGGCAAGTGAAAGAAAAGATAAACAAAAAGCAAGATTAGGATTCACTCATGAACCAATACCTGATTTAATAACCAACACTCTACCAGAAAACTATAACACGCATGATCATTCCCCTAAAAACAAAGCTAAACTCAAAGCTTATCAGAACAAAACCAAGAATTCTGACAATGAAGAAGAAAAGGATAATATAAAAATCTTTTTTGAAAAGGACGATGAAAAGTTCAAAAATGGTCATCCCATAAAGATTAAATCATATACACCAAAATAGAAAAGTAAGAAAACTTCTGATCCAACTGATTCTGTGTTGGAAGAAGTGACAATTAAAAGAAAAGAAAAAGCTAAACAAGAGGAAGGAACATCAGAATATTCAAATTCTGTTGATCTAAAATAGAAAGATAATGAAAAAGAATCTTCACCTAAAGATGTTCAATCTGAAATGAAACCAAGTTCTTCTAAATCAAAGAATTAACGAAGAAGAAGAAAAGCAAATAAAGCAAAAACTGAACAAAGCAAAGTTTAGAAAATCTAACAAAATCAACAAATCAAGCAAATAAGCTCAAACCTGTAAATTTGTGTCTGCTGGTTTATTGAACATGAACTCTATCCAAGAAATTAAACTAAGTCCTAAGAACAAATCTCACTTTGATCTGAAAACGGGTTCAAATTCTAAGACTTCCGTTGTAACTAAAAGATTTGTTCCTAAGGAATCCAAGAAGGAAGTGCATGAACAAAAGATGAAAAATAATGTGTCAAAGAACAAAATATCAACTCAAAAGCAAAAATTGACAAATCAAAAACAATAATTTAACTTTTTGACACCAAAATATAAAAAAGAATCAAATATAGCATTAACATTAAAAGTTAACAAACAACTGTTTAAATCTCCACAAAGGTACTGTGAAATTTATGATATGTACAATCACAATACTACTGAGTGCTTTTTCAATAAGTACTGTCACATCTATGACATGAGAAATCATTCCACAGCAGATTGTTATTTCAACAATTACCATACATATTTTGATAAGAGAACTCACAACATTGAAAATTGTTACTTTAGAAAGAGTTCACCTAATAGAGGATTTGCCAATTCAAACTTGAGCAAAGGTTGTGTTAATCCTCAGTATCTGAGAAATCAAGCTGATGGATTTCAAAGATTAACTAACCAATCCTCTTTAGCTTTGAGGTCTTTCCAAAGAAACAATTATGTGAGACCAAAACAAGTTCAGAAAGAGCAATTCATACCAAGAGCTGTAAGAATGACTAATAAAACTGTTGGTAATCAATATTTCTAAATAATTGGTCAATCAAGTGGTATGAATGTTTACAAAAATAATCAACAACAAATACATAACAAAAATTGGCTAATTCATTAAGAACAAGCCAGATTTGAATAATCTTCATTTCAAGCAACTTACTGTTGTTGATAAATTTGGAAAACCCAAGACCATCTCAGCTTGGATAGATACCTCAACTTAAATTTCTTTGTTGTGCAGGTATGCCCGAGAAGACCACTCAATACTTGGTACGTTGATAGCGGGTGTAGCCGGCACATGACAGGCAATCCTGCCTTGTTACAAGAATTTAAGTTAAAGGATGGAACGCATGTCCCCTTTTGTGATGATACAGGTGGAAAGCTAACAGGAGAAGGAATAATATCCAATGGGATAATAAGATTCGATAAAGTCAACTTCTGTTCTTAGTTGAACTTTAATCTTTTAAGCGTATCCCAAATATATGATAAATCATATTCTATTCTTTTTTATGATTCTTTCTTTTATGTCTTGAAGCCAGGTTTTCAGATTAGCAAGGATTGGGTGATTGTTAAAGCTGAAAGGGATTAAGATGTATACAAACTGGATATGTCTCAAGTTGATCCAACAACAGAAACAACCTGCCTAATTGCTAAAGCATCAAATGATGAAAGTCAGCTTTGGCATAGACGTCTCGAGCATTCCAACTTAAAGAACATGAACAAGCTTATAGCAGGAAATCATGTTATTGGACTTCCATCCAAGAAGTTTGCAACGACTAATCACTGCTCAACGTGTTTGAAGGGAAAGCAACATAAAGCGTCTTATAAGACCATGCCGATAAACTCAAATTCCAAACCACTCCATATATTGCATATGGACCTCTTTGGACCAACCAATGTCAAGAGTATTGGAAGAAAATCATATTGTTTAGTTATCATTAATGACTATACAAGATTTTCATGGGTTTTCTTTTTGCATGCTAAATCTAAAACAACTTATTTATTAAAAGAATTTATCATTAAAGTTGAAAATCAATTAGATCACAAAGTTAAGATAATAAGAAGTGATAATGGTATGGAATTCAAAAATGCTGACATTGACATGTTTTGTGTAGAGAAAGGAATAGCTCATCAGTTCAATGCTCCCTGAACTCCTCAACAAAATAAAGTTGCTGAAAGGAAGAACAGAACACTGATTGAGGTTGCACGATCTATGTTAGCAGATGCTAAAATACCAATCGCTTTCTGGGATGAAGCTATCTTAACTGCGTGTTTCGTCCAGAATTGAACGTTAATCAAGAAAGATAAACTGAAAACTCCATACGAGTTGATGTTTGGCAGGAAACCAAACATAGATTTCCTTAAATCTTTTGGTTGTCCAGTTATGATTCTAAATTCAAGTTATCATCTAGGAAAATTTGAAGCAAAATCTGATAATGGATTTTTCATTGGATATTCATCTATTTCAAAAAGCCTATCGAGTTTATAACTCTAGGACTAATGTTATAATTGAAACATTCAATGTTAAATTCTTGTGAAATTCTTTTCCATCAGTTTTAAATTGTCTTACATGGTTATTTGATTTAGATTCATTATTAAACTCTTTTCATTCTAACTTGTTTGATGAATCTAACTTGCTTGATTCTACAGGTAAGAAGAAAGCTCAAGGAGATCTTGAATCTTTCAGTGATGACTCACATTCAGACGATCCAGATGATCAAAGCCCAGATTGCTCATTCTTCTCTTTTGTCAAGGATTCAATAATTAGATTCAATGAAAATGATCGATCTAATCAAGATTCAGATCATTCAGTGTCAGAAGGTCAAGATGTTTCTCAACCAATTCCTAATGATGGTATTGAATTTGTGCAACCTGAGTCTCGAACATCATCCATCTCTAGTGATGCAGTTGATACTGGTAATCTTGATTACTTTATCAACTCACCGACTTAAGTTCCAAATTTCAATCCACATTCTTCTAGCCTACTGCATCAGCTCTTCAACTTGAATCACACAAATCTGGATGTTAATGTTAAAGGAAATGAAATTCCGACATGTCGTATTCACAAGAACCATCCAACATCTCAGAATATTGGTCCATTGAATGAGAGAACAACGAGAAGCAAATCTAAACAAGCAAACCTTTGCTTATACTTGTGTTTTCTTTCTCAAATTGTTCCTAAAAACCTTACAGAAGTTTAAAGGACAATGGTTGGATTGAGGCTATGCAAGAAGAATTACTGTAATTCCGTAAACAAGAAGTGTGGAATCTTTTGGATTCACCTGAAGGAGAAAACTCTATAGGAACAAAATGGTTGTTTAGAAACAAAACCGATGATCGAGGAATCGGAATTCAAAATAAAGCGAGACTTGTTACACAAGGATACATCAAGAAGAGGGAATTGATTATGATGAAGTACTTGCTCTAGTTGCAAGACTTGAATCCATTCGTGTCTTCCTGGATTATGCTCCAGTTACAACCTCCGGGTTTTGAGGATGGAGAATTTCCACATTGTGTGTACAAGCTTAGTAAAACTCTGTAAGGACTCTATCAAGCACCTAGAATCTGGTATGAGACATTGTCATAACACTTAATCCAATAAGGATACACGAGAGGGAAAATCTATCCAACTTTATTCATAAAGAAGGACGCTGATGATCTCTTATGTGTGCAAGTGTATGTTGACGATATCATATTTGGTTCTACAAGTTCAAAGCTACGCAATGAATTTGAAGAAATCACGAAGTCTCGATTTTAAATGAGTTCTATGGGAGAAATCAATTTCTTTCTTAGACTACAAGTTCAACAATCTGCAGATGGTATATTCATCAATCAAGAGAAGTTTGTTAACAAACTCTTGAAGAAATTCAAACTGCAAGATTGTCAGTCCATAAGAACTCCAGCTAACGTAAACTCTAAGATTGAGCCTGATCCAAAAGAAAAATCAGTTGACCAAACCTTATATAGATTTATGATTGGTTTTTTGATGTATCTTACTACGTAAACTCCAAGATTGAGCCTGATCCAAAAGGAAAATCAGTTGACCAAACCTTATACAGATCTATGATTGGTTTTTTGATGTATCTTACTACATCTAGACCAGACATAATGTATGCTATTTATGTCTGTGCCAGGGATCAATCAGACCCGAAGGAATCCTATTTAATTGCTGTCAAAAGGATATTCAGGTATCTCAAAGGTAAACCAACTTTAGGGCTATGGTATCCTTATGAGGGAAACTTTGAGTTACATGGATATAGTGATAGTGATTATGGAGGATGTTGTCAGGATAGAAAATCTACTACGGGTGGTTGTCAATTTTTAGGTTCCCGTTTAGTCTCGTGGCAATGCAAGAAACAAACAAATGTCTCTATTTCAACCACAGAAGCTGAGTATGTAGCTGCTTCAGCAGAATGTTCTCAATTCCTTTGGTTACAAAACCAACTGCTAGATTATGGGTTCAATTTTCTTAAAATACCAATTTACATTGATAACACTGATATTATGTTCAATATAGCTAATCCAGTCCAACATTCAAAAACAAAACATATCGAAATTCGATATCATTTTCTCAGAGATAACTCTGAAAAAGGTTTAATCATTTGATTCAAATTAAAACTGAAAAATAGTTGGAAGATCTATTTACTAAAGCCTTCTTACCAGGACGGTTTGAGTATTTAGTGGAGTCAATTGGTCTTATTAACCATGTGTAAAACTGGTTTTTAAGCTTTTTAGTTCTTTGAGTCTTAACATGATCAGAACCCTTCCTTGTACAAAAGGTCATAGCAAGAGAACCTGTCAAAGTTAATTGCCTGGTTGTATTTTGTGTGTGCTTGTTTTCTTATTAAAGAAAAACCAAATACAAAAATAGGCAATCAAAAATCAAAGATAAAAATATAAAACAAAAACTACAAACATAGAGTCTTTCTTTGTTAATTCCTTTTTAGGAATGAATCTGTTTTTGCAACATGTGAGAAATGATATTACATTAGTGAGATCAGTTGCATAATTCACTCGACAATAAAGTCTGACATGATCAGATATGATATGTAGGCAATTTCATGCTACTATACTAACAAGTAAATTCTTGTGATTAAACTAAATCATCTATGCATGTATGTGTGTTCATCTTTGTACTAATGAGTAGTATTAGCTTATCAGATTGATTGCTTGTAAAGTTACAACACTCACACCTGGTAGTGATATGACTAACCATGAGATCTATTACAAGCATCATCTCACTTCTTTGTTATGAGTCATCATAGACCTGAAATGATAAGATATCCTCCGTTGTAAGTGATTACATACCTGGATATTCTCCTTTGATGCAAAAGATGCCAATGCACATAACCCATTCAAATTGATGGTTAGAGTTTATCAAATGGTTTATCCATGATGATTCTCTGCTAAATTATCAACATGAACTCTGGTTATGCATATATGTCAGGTAATAAGTTGAGAATTTATGCTTTCTTGCATGTCTTGATGATAGTTGATCTCTCTAAGTCTATGTGTGAGTCACATCATGTCATATATAATTATACCCTAATCATTTCAAGAATTGAAAAAGTAAGTGAGCTGATTCTTTTGTCAAAAACACTCATTGACTATCCTTGGATCTTCTATCTCCTTTGCTGTGAAATCACTGACCTGGAACACACTTGATCAGGGTTTATTCATTGTCTATGACTATTCATATTTTATTTTCTTTTAAATGTGCTGATCTTAACTGATATGATCTCATTGCAGATATTGATTCTATTGTAAATATTAGATTTTTATTCTGCTTTAATTTTGATTTTATGCATGTTTTATATGTATAGGCAATTTAACAATGATTAGTGTGATCTTCTTGTGATAACTTGGAAAACTTCTAAGTTTGTAAAACTTCTAAGTTTGTAAAACTTAAAAGTTTAGGAGAGTAAAAAGTAAGAGTTTCTAAGAAAATCAAAATTAAAATGTTTGAATGGAAAGGATGAAGCTAAATGTTCAAAGCATGTGTGTGTTTAATGATGTAAAAATTTGATAATGTAAAAATTAGCCTATAAAATTTTAAAAGTGGAAAAGCTTCTTGCAAAGTTTCTAAATGAGACTTTTTTGTTTAAATTTAAGACTAAAAATGAAGGGAAATTGTATTTTGAAAAATTAAATAAAAATAAAAGGGTTTAAATGTCAAAAGTTAAAAATTAAGGGTCAAAAATGTAAATTTTGGGAAAAAGTCAAAATGATGAAAATTGTTTGAATATTAGTATGTGAACAATACTAATATGTCTAAACAGTGTTCAGGTGAAAGGTGTGAAAAATATACAAGTGTATAGAAACTCATGCGCCTAAACAGTGGCCATAAGTCCAAATAGGAGCATAATGAGTTCTCAGAAAAATTACAAGTGTTTGGGCATTTTTCATATGCTCATGCGCCTGAATAGTTGTCATACGTTTGAAAAAAATTGGTTAAGTGTTAGGCGTTTCAACATGCTCATGCGCCCACACAGTACCAGACGTTTCAAGTGAAATTTTCACCAAGTGTTGAGCGTTTCATATAGTCTCATGTGCTAGAACAATGCAAAAGCGCCTAAACAGTGCTTATGCGGCTGAACAGTGCTCATGCGCGTAACCTCACGCGCACAAACAGTGCTCATGCGCCTGAAAACTTAGTGAAAAATACAATCTCATGCGCACAAACAGTGCTCATGTGCCTAGAATTTTCACTTAGTATATAAACAACACTTCTCATTTTTCACTCATTCACACTCCCAAAACCCCCTAAACTCAGTCGACTCTTAAATTTCACCTTATGAAATTTGTGCATTAAAATGGTACTAAGAACTTAAATTGATCACAAATTGTTAATGTGCACTTGATTTCAAGCATTTTGATATACAGAACATTGAATTCCACGAACTTTGATCGAATGTTGTTTTTCATCAGTCGATTGATGAAGATGAACAGTCGAATTTGAATTTTTTTAATAAAAAAATAAAAATTCATAAAAATTCAATTGTTTAATAATTTTGATAAAATTTTAATTGGATTAGTGTGTTTTAAAACAAATATACAACAACTTGTATTTACCTGTCTTGGACAAAATTTTTAATTCTTAGGAAAGACTAAGTATAAGTTGATGTAAAACAAAATTTTAATTTTAAAACATAATAATTCATTAAAATTTAAATAAAAATTTGTCAAAATCAAATTGTTTAAAAATCAAAGTGTCTAATGTTCTTGTTTTTATTTATGAAGATGGCTGATTTAAAATTTGAGCCAAAGCATAATGTTGCTGCACTGCTCAATGAGGATGTACAAGATGCAGTTTCATATGAAGAAATTATTAGATTTTCACTGAGGACAAAGTATGTTTATGCTATGTGTTACCAGCCTGTGATGTGCTCAAGATTGATCAACAAATTCTGGAACACAGCCTCAGTAGAAATAGATGATAATGGAAGAAAGGTTGTTAGGGGTTTTGTCACAAATGACAGAATGATTGAAGTCTCAGAAGATTCTGTCAGATTTGCTCTTAGATTGGGACATAATGATCTAGATGATTTGTCTGAGCTGTCTTTCAATGAATGCAGACAAACTTTCATGGAAATGGGTCATCCTGATCATTTTCCGAAGAAGCAGTTCTTTAGGGCAAGAGTGTATAACCATTGGAAGCTTTTATGCTACATTTTTTCAGCATTGCATGTCCAAAAGGAGTGCTGGATGGAATTAATTTCCAGTGGACATTGCATCCCCAATAGTTGCCATTACTACTAATAAAAGATTCAATAAGGCAAAGTGGATTCTAAATGGATTTATCTTCAACCTTGAAAAAGGTGTCAGGAACAAGTATCTGATGTATCCAAGGTTCCTGCAAATGATAATAAATGAAGAATATCTAGAAATCCAAGTCTATGGTGTTGGTGGTGATATCTTGGAACTTGAGCATATGACTGAGATATCATACAAGAGACTGGCTATGATCACAGGTGCTCCAAATGTACCTATGTTCCAATATATGAGGGATGTTGACAATGATGATGTGGATATCAACTTAGATCACTTCTACTTGATAGAAGGTGAACTAGTGGATCCTGTTGATCTAGTTGATGAAGTCCCTCAGGTCATATCTGATGATGATTATGAAGACAATGATGATGATAATGATGAAGGGATGATAATGATAAAGATCATAAGGATGATAGTGAAAGTTCCTTAAGCAGTGATAGTGACGATGATGAAGGTGATGATAATGATGAAGATCATAAGGATGATTATGAAAGTTCCTCAAGTAGTGACAGTGATGATAATGATGCTGGTGATGCTGCTAAAGCTCATCAATCTGATAGTAGTGAGAAGACTATTTCAGATCATGTTACTATGACACATGATGCTGGGGAAGGAACTTCTGGTGGATTAACTCATGATGAAGTTACGACTGAAGCTCAAGATGAGGAAACAAATGCTAATGTTCAAAATCAAACCTTTTATTTTGATTTCATAGATGCTATGCTATCTGAGCCAGTATTCCAAAGCACCACTCCAATTAAAGCTGAGGAAATTCTAGTTGCTACAGCACACAATGTGTCTGTACAGACTGATGATATTATTGATGTGGATAAGCTGGAAAAGTTAAAAGAAACCAATATGGCTCAAGAAAAGGAAATTGCTGATTTGAAAGAAGAAAATTTGAAGCTTAAGGAAGTTGTTCAAAAGAAGGATGCTGAGATTGTTACTTTGATGAAAGATAAAGATGAAACCATGAAAACCTTTGGGTGGTGATAAGGGATTATGATATAATGGAGGAAAAATTCAAAAAGCTAACTGAAGAACATGAGGCGATGAAAGAAGAGTTAGCAAAACTTAAAGATAATCAAGAGTCTGAGTCTCCTGAGCTTATGATTGTATCTGAGATAAATCCAATAGACATTGAGGAAACTCCTGTTGTTGACAAGGGAAAAAGAAAAATTGATGAGATAGATGATCCAGTGTTACCTGAATCTTCTTTGAAAGTTCAAAAGATTGTACTAAGTCTAGAAGAGCAAGAGCAACATGTTCAAGAAAAGATTGGTGCAATTGATGACATAGAAGAAGAGTTTGGAGATGACTGGTATGATGAACTTCTTGAAGATGAAGACATTGATGAAGCTAACTTTGAACAGAACTTCACACCAGTTGAAACAACTCAAGATGAGATACTAGTTTACTTTGAAGACAGATATAATTATTTGGTAAGGATGAAGTATAAAAGAGTATTTCTGGATGGCTTGACTGTTACTCAGATAAATGGAGAGTATGAGAAGTGTGTATCAGCTAAGTCAGTAGCCCCAGTTGATCCTAATGAAATAGTGGTTGAGCATGGTGAGTGGAACCCACTCCAAGAAAGCATTAATGAAGAAGATATGCCTAGCTCTGAACTTTACCATCCTGGTCTGGAAGAGATGAGTATTCTAGCTCTAAGATCGTGGTTGCAAGCTAGAAACTATCCTTGGAAGAGGCTTAAGAGACTTCAAGGTGAATCTTTGAGGAATCTTGTCAGAAGCTTTAAAGCAACTGAAAAGCAATCAAACAAGATGATTATACTTGATACTGATAATCCTCAATACTTAGAGAACACCAAGAGGACAAGGATGTTGAAACCACAAGAGATACAGTTGATGGCTAAAAAAACTAATGTGTATGAGAGGAGAAAAGAGATAATGAAGATTGTGAATCCAAGGATTGCAATCAGGAATTATTAGTATTGGAATGGAATCAAGTCAATGATTATGGAATAATCATTAACTGTTGTTTAATTGTTTTAATTGATAATTTAATATCAAAATTAAAGCTTGTTATGATGAACACACTTATGTATACGCAATAAATAAGCAAACAAGAATTAATTCAAATGTATTTTATTAATACTGAATAATGATTACAAAAGAATAATAAGAATGCTATGAAAAAAGATTCGTCGAATGTATTTGTTAATGCTTCTTTAAAGATTAACATTTTGTCTTTATGTGTGACATCCGTCACCCCAAGGTCCGTCATTTAACGTGAGTTTCGTTAACTATTATTAGAGCATTCATTCCTCACCTTCATAGACTATTTGTGATGACATCATACTTGTTTGGTTTTCTTTTACA
>BJCO01777764.1:0-18014 GCA_018326465.1 Flaveria floridana | reverse complement strand
TGTGATGCGTTTGGAGTTTGTTTCCGGGCTTGTGTGTGCTTGAATGGTGTTGTGGTATGCATTCCTAAGGATTAGGATGGTTGATTTGGGCTTAGAATGGGTTTGGATGAGCTTGGATGTCGAAAATGGCAGACTGGGTTCGGGATGAACTTCATTCTACATCAGTTAGGGCTAGGCGACTAACTGGAGGCCATACGGCCGAATGGAGTGCGATTGAGGTTCATTCCTACGATTGAGGCTCAGTCGCACGACTAAAGGGTCAGTCACATGGGGAGTCATGTGACTGAGGGTCCATTCATATAAGTGCTCATTCGCATAGTGTCCATCCGCATAAGGTCCATTCACATAGGTGCTCATTTGCATAGTGTCCATCCACATGAGGTCCATTCGCACGATTGGGTGTTCATCCGCATTGGTGTTCATCCACATTGGTCCATTCGCATGATTTTCAGTCGCATGGATGTCATGCGACTGAAGGGTGCCCATACGCCCAAATAGGGTTGTTGTACCCGAGGGGAAGCATAGTTAATTACTGACTTTTGGGGGAAAGTACAGATGTAAGTTTTGACGTGAAAGTTCCCGTAAGTACATCTAAGATGGCCGTTGAGGCCTTAAAAGTTATGTTGGGCATGATGATGATGATGTTGCATGTTTATGCATGATGTATGTTATGTAGGATGTTGCCCTATATGATGATGATGACTGTGTATGTTAATGTTCCTTATTATGATGTATGTTTATCTTTCTGTGGCTTTATGTGTTATGTTAATGAATGAAACGAAAGTATTATGTAACGTAAAGCGAAAGATAATGAAAGAGGAACATGATGAATTAATGCATGCATTAATGAATGAACGAACGAAAGTAAGAAAGGATTGCAAGCAAATGTATGGAGGTTCACTCTCAGTGAAGGGTGTTAGCTCAACTGTGTGCGGGTTAGCTACCCCAGAAGGATGCACACTGGGGTCCAATCCTTGTGATTGACCATATGTATGGGAACCTTGCCGCTTGCCCTAGGTACTAGAGTCAGCTTCATGCACAATGTTCGAGGTCTATGAAAGACCTCAGGCCCAGTAACCAGCTTCATGCACAATGTTCGGGGTATAGCACTTGGCATTGATCCGGAATGAAAGAGAAAAGATAAGTGGTGAAAGTACTTGCCCTAGGTACTTGAGTCAGCTTCGTGCACAATGTTTGAGGTCTATGAAAGACCTTAGGCCCAGTAACCAGCTTCGTGCACAATGTTCGGGGTATTGTACATGTCATCGAAAGTAATGAACGTACGAATGAAACAGTGTATGAAATGAAAGTTAACAAAATGTCATAATAAAGAACGAATGAGATCCATGTCATTCGACCTCAGTAATCGTGTCTGTGTGCCACGAGGAGGGTAAAACTTGACAGGATCTAGATGAGAAATGAATGATATAGATGTACGTTGAATGAACGAAAGTTAACGAACATAAAGAAAGATAATAATGATATGATCTATGTGTACGTATGATGTATGATCGCATGAAAGTAAACAACAGTTTTTAATGAAAGTAAAGTATTTTATTTATAAAAACTAGAACTCACTGAGCAACGCTAACTTTTTATGTGTTTCCAGTTGGCAGGTAATGTTGCTGAGGATGGCACGGGGCTGCTACTCAGATCTTTTGGATGGAATTCTTTTGTATAATGTTTTTGTATTGTAATGCGAAAAAATGATCTTTTATAAGAAATGTTGTATTAACTTGCAAAAGCATTTAAATTGAATGAAAAGTTATTCCGCTGCAACTCTTTTTAAACGTATATGTATAAATATGTGTTTTATGTGCGATGATTTGACCAACTGTGAGGTGCCCGGGAACGGGGCCTTACAGGGGATGTAATACCAGGCAAGATATGGCTACTTGGTACAACAGTCATAGAAATAACTAAGGAAAAATCAACCCTGATCCAACTTTTTGACCATTTCACAACCCACTGTTCTGCTGAAGAAAAGAAGATAATTGCCTGGAAATTTGGTCCAGAGTGGTATTGTGTAGTGATTAAGAGATCTTCTGGGATGATTGAGTATTTTCCTTTGATTGAAACAATCATTACATTCCCTGATGCTAACATATCTGACCTTCAGAGCTCCCATATCACCAACTATCCAAGAAATCCAAGAGGAAGAGATTTCTCTATGGCCATTGGTAAATTAAAGACTAAGTTTAAAGATGACATGATAAAAGAAGTTAGAAGGGAAGATAGTGAATATAAAAGAAGGAAGCAGAGTCAAAGGAGGTCCAAGTCCAGCTCTTCTACTCTTGTTGATTATGAATTTCTAAAAAGTGTTGGACAATCAAATAGAAGCTCTGCATCAATTAAATATATTGATGGAAATCAATATACATATCCCATCACTGAATGGGGATATGTTGAAAGTACAAACAAGCTGGTACTTCAAAGAAATGACCAAATAAGAAAGCTCAGAGCATAAGGTTATTTGACCTAATGGAGATTAGACTGCTTCATTCAAGTTATACCTCCTATATCCATGACAAATATTTTCCAAGGCTCAATGATCAACATGCCCAAAGTGACATATGTTTATATGTGCACATAATTCAAGTAATTAACAAGTTGTATACCAAGGCCTACAAACGGAGAAATTTGAGGCTGGTCAGCTACTGGGATATGATATCCCATTTGTTACTAAACTGGGAATAACAAAGCAAGATGAGCTAGAAATTGTTAACAACAATAGTGTGATGGCCACATGCACAACTGTAGAAGATGTACTTGGGCCTCTTTTGACACTTTGAAGAAAATCAGCAAAATGGAGATCAAGTATAAATATAATGATCAAAAGGAAGCTGTTTCATACTTCAATAAGAAAATTGTATCAAGAGTAAAGGAGCTATCAAGACTGAAAGATTGATGACAAGTTGCTAAGTCTAAGGGGGGTATTGTTAGATCTAGAGTAATAGGTCTTGATTTAATGTATAGGCTTAGAACTTTGATCATCTTTTTGTAATAAACTCTTGTACATATTTATCTTCTTGAATGCAATATATGAATAGGTTAACCCATTATATGTGTTTATTTATATGTGTGATTGCAGGAATAACATCATACTTGGTTAAATTGTAAAATTGATCAAGTGTAAGAACTATCTACAGATGAACAAAATGTTCTTCAGTGGATATTCTGACAAAGCAACAAGGAATTATGGTTTCGAAGATCTTCTGTGGAAGAACAAATTGCTGTGGATGAAGTCAAGTGACTTAACTCCTACGGAAGACCAAAGTCCTACGGAAGGATAAACTCCTACGCAATATTAAGGTCCTGCAGAAGACACAAATCCTGAGGATAACACAAGTCTTACGGAAGAACAAAGTCCTACGGAAGACACAATTCCTACGGAAGACCAAAACACTTGATTGTATATCAAGTACATCAAGTCAACAAGTCAAACACTAAAGTGATATCATAAAATCAACTTCTGCGGATGACTTCACTTTAGTCAGAGAACGTCACATCAAGACATTCTTTGAGTAACTTTCTTATAAAGATAAGAAAGTTACTGTTACCCTAATAGTAAAATCCCGAGCCTATAAATATGAGGCATAGGTGCACACTTTTATGCACTGATTGCTACGAATCATAACCTAAAAACAAACCCTAGCAACCCAAACAGCAACCACAACAATATACACCCAATCATCATCATTAGAACCCTAGCAATCAATTATAGCAATCATTCAATCATTATTCATTCAATTGTAATCGTTAATCAGTATTAGTGGAAAACTTTTGAATCAAATTTGTGTTTGTTCATTTATTACGTTCATCTATTTTACATTTATCTGAATTGCTCTTTATTGATTCATATTACGATTTTTATTTAATCATTAATCAATTAAACAATGACTAGTGATAATTCCACGATCATATTCGTACAATCTAACCTGATAATTCCTTGTTCGATCCTTGGAGTCACATAGTAGCACCAAGGTAACCAGAATTTTGATTTTTTTTCAAGACAATAATTTAAATAAATTAAAAAGTAAGGTTAGAGACTTTTAGGGATAAATCAGGAAATTAAGGCTATATTGGCATCTTTTTGCATCAAAGGAGAATATCCAGGTCTGTGATCACTTACAACAGAGGATATCTCAGCACTTCAGGTCTATGATCACTCATAACAGAGAAGTGAGAAGATGCTTGAAACAGATCTCATGGTTATTCATATCACCACCAGGTGTGAGTTTTGTAACTTCACAAGCAATCAATCAGATAAGCTAATACTACTCATTAGTACTAAGGTGAACACACGTATATGCAGAGTTGATTTAGTTTAATCACAAGAATTTACTTTTTCAGTAAAATTGCATGAGTTTTCCTATACATCATATCTGATCGTGTCAGACTTTATTGTAACACCCGGACGGAAAACTTTGTCAAATAAAAGAAAGGAAAATAAATGAGAAATAAAAGGAATATATTTTGTAAGAAAGAAAGAGAGGCCAAAGTAGAGGGGTGCAAAGTGTAAAAGGGGTAAAATCTTTTATTATTTCGCTTAAAAAGGTGGTATGGCCGCCCACACCACCTGCTACACTCCACTACTCGATGTTTTAGAGAGAGAAAGCAGCAAAGCTTCGGTTTTAGAGAGAGAAAGAAGCTGAATTCGCAAATTGGCAAGTGTTCTTCAAGTTTTTGGTTCGGTTTTATGTGCTTTCAACCGTGATACTAATTTCTACATGTTCCTATATGTGTGCATGTGTTCGGGTATATGTTCTTGATTTAGGTGTTAGAGCTCTTTAAAAAGTTTGAATCTGAGAGTTTGAGGTTGAAGCAGCTAAGGTGAGTTTCTAGACCCCATGTTTTACTTGTTTTATAATTTTTATGTCTGAAAATGCATGTAAACAATTTTTATGAAAATGTTATATGTATGACCGTATGAATATATGCTTGTACGTTGGTAGTTTGTGGTTGTACATGTTATGTTAGGGCTTAGAATAGTAGTGTAAGGCTAAGAACATGTTAAGACATTGTTTGGGACTAAAAAATATGTTAGAAACGTATGAAATGGTGTTCATGCGCCCAAATAAGGCCCATGCGCCTAAATAATAGGCTTAAAAGTCTAAGAATGAGATGATGCGCCCAAACAGTAGCTCATGCGCCTACCGGGAGTTAAACAAGTTGACGGTGAAGAATCGGTATCCGTTACCAAGGATTGACGACTTGTTTGATCAGCTGCAAGGTGCCAGTTGGTTCTCAAGGATAGATCTTCGATCTGGTTACCATTAGTTGAAGGTGAAGGAGCGGGACATCCCTAAGACAGCTTTTCGCACACGTTATGGACACTACGAGTTTCTCGTTTTGTCTTTCGGGTTGACTAACATGCCAACTGCTTTTATGGATTTAATGAGTCGAGTGTGTCGGCCCATGTTAGATAAATCAGTGATCGTGTTTGTTGATGATATCCTAATTTATTCAAAGAGCGAGGAAGAACATGCCGGCCACATACATGAAGTATTGGAAACACTTAGAAGGGAAAAGTTGTATGCCAAATTCTCTAAGTGTGCTTTTTGGTTACGTGAGGTTCAGTTTTTGGGTCACTTGGTGAATGCTGAAGGGATTATGGTAGATCCGGCAAAGGTTGAGGCGGCGATGCAATGGAAGTCTCCAAAGACGCCATCTGAGATCCATAGTTTCTTGGGTTTTGCGGGCTATTACAGGAGATTCATCCAAGACTTTTCCTAGATAGCCTCACTTTTGACCAAATTGACCCGCAAGGATGTGAAGTTTTAATGGGGTCGTAAACAGGAGGATGATTTTGAGGATTTAAAGACAAGATTAACTCAAGCTCCTGTTTTATCGTTACCCGAAGGGAGTCAGGACATAGTGGTGTATTCTGATGCATCTTATTTGGGGCTAGGTTGCTTGTTAATGCAATGGGGAAGGGTGATAGCATATGCATCCCGACAGTTAAAAACCCACAAAGTCGACTACCCTACACATGATTTGGAGTTTGCGGCTGTAGTCTTCGCGTTGAAGATTTGGAGGCACTACCTCTACGGGACGAAGTGCACAATCTTCACGGATCACAAGAGCTTGAAGTATTTCTTCGAGCAAAAGGATATCAACATGAGACAGAGGAGATGGTTAGAGCTCATCAAAGATTACGACTGTGAGATCCATTACCATCCAGGTAAGGCCAACGTCGTGGCCGATGGCCTTAGCCGAAAAGAGAAACCCGAGCCGATTCGGGTGAAAGCTTATCAATTGGTTATGACCGCTGATGTGATGACCCAAGTGAAAGACTTTCAAGAGGAGGCGTTGAAAGAAGATCACCTTAACTCTGAAAGGATGAAAGGTCTAGTCATAGAGTTGGGTGAAAACACTCTTGGTGTTAGGACCCGAAATGGACAGATATGGATCCCTCATTACAGCGAGCTATGGGGACGGATTTTGGATGAAGCTCATAAGACTCGATACTCAATTCATCCTGGTGCCATGAAGATGTATCAGTATATGAAGAAAGATTATTGGTGGCCAGGAATGAAGCGTGAGGTAGTGGAGTACATGAGCAAGTGCCTTACTTGTTTGCAAGTAAAAGCAGAACATCAGAAGCCAAACGGGAAGATCCAACCATTGGATATACTTGAGTGGAAGTGGGAGCACATCACTATGGATTTTGTTACTAAGCTACCTCGTACAGCGAGGGGGTGTGATACCATATGGGCGATTGTTGATCGATTGACGAAGAGTGCTCACTTCCTACCGATCCACGAGACGTATTCTTCCGATAGATTGGCGGATCTGTTCATTAAAGAGATTGTAGCTCGTCACGTTGTGCCGGTGTCTATTGTGTCTAATCGTGACATTTGGTTTACATCCAAGTTTTGGAAGAGATTCTATGATGCGATGGGGACGAGGCTACACATTAGCACGGCTTACCATCCTCAGACAGACGGTCAGTCTAAGTGAACGATCCAGACGCTCGAGGATATGCTTCAAGCATACGTCATCGATCTCAGAGGAACTTGGGATGATCACTTATCGTTAGCTGAATTCTCGTACAATGACAGTTATCATGCCAGCATTGGTATGCCACCTTACGATATGCTATATGGTAGGAGGTGTAGGATGCCCATGTGTTGGGGTGACGTCAGGCAGAAAGAGCTGGGAAGCCTCGAGGTGATAGAGGCTATGACTGAGAAGTTAGAGAAGATCAAGGCTTTCATGAAAGTGGCAAAAGATAGACAAAAGTCGTACGCCGACAGGAGGCGTAGACCGATCGAATACAAGGTGGGCGACTGAGTTATGTTGAAGGTCTCACCTTAGAGAGGAATCATTCAGTTCCAGAAGAGGGGTAAGCTAAGCCCAAGGTACATAGGACCTTTCTAAATCATTGCACGTGTAGGAAAGGCGGCCTATAGGTTAGAATTGCCAGATGAGTTAAGTGGAATCCATCCGACATTCCATGTATCTCATCTGAGAAAGTGCTTAGCCGATGAAGATATGATTGTACCACTAGATGATACCGAAGTAGATGAACGGCTCAATTATGTAGAGCAGCTAGTGGCAATCATTGATCGGAAGGAGAAGAGATTGAGTAATAAAGTGGTTCCACTGGTGCGAGTGTAGTGGAAGCACAGAAAGGGTTTAGAGTCTACGTGGGAGACTGATGAGGAAATAAGACAACATTACCCACAGTTATTCGAAGAGTGACAAGTTTCGGGGACGAAACCTCTTTAAGGGGGTGGACTTGTAACACTCGAAAAACTTTGTCAAATAAAAGAAAGGAAAAAAATGAGAAATAAAAGGAATATATTTTGTAAGAAAGAAAGAGAGGCCAAAATGGAGGGGTGTAAAGTGTAAAAGGGGTAAAATCTTTTATTATTTTGTTTAAAAATGTGATATGGCCGCCCACACCACCTGTTACACTCCACTGCTCGATGTTTTAGAGAGAGAAAGTAGCAAAGCTTTGGTTTTAGAGAGAGAAAGAAGCTGAATTCGCAAATTGGTAAGTGTTCTTGAAGTTTTTGGTTCGGTTTTATGGGTTTTCAACCATGAGACTAATTTCTACATGTTCCTATGTGTGTGCATGTGTTCGGGTATGTGTTCTTGACATGTTTTAGGTGTTAGAGCTCCTTAAAAAGTTTGAATCTGAGAGTTTGAGGTTGAAGCAACTAAGGTGAGTTTCTAGACCCCATGTTTTACTTGTTTTAAAATTTTTGGGGCTGAAAATGCATGTAAACGATTTTTATTAAAATGTTATATATATGACCATATGAATATATGCTTGTATGTTGGTAGTTTGTGGTTGTGCATGTTATGTTAGGGCTTAGAATGGTAGTGTAAGGCTGAGAACATGTTAAGATGTTGTTTGGGACTGAAAAATATGTTAGAAACATATGAAATGGAGTTCATGCGCTCAAACAGGGGCCATGCACCTGAATTATAGGCTTAAAAGTCTAAGTATATGTTCATGCGCCTGAACAGTAGTTCATGCACCTGAACAATAGTTCATGCGCCTGAACGGTAGTTCATGCGCTTAAGTTATGGGCTGAAATGACCAAGTGTAAGATGAAGCACATAAATAGTGCCCATGCGCCGAAAAAGGCTCATGCGCCTAAGTGTTAAAGTGGTTGTCTAGGCTGATGCGCCTACATAGTTGAGAAACACCCAAACAGGACTGATGCGCCTAAATAGTGTCCATGCACCAAACACTTAGAAAATTTTTCTGAATTTTAAGGAAAAACAGAATTTTAGGGTGACCCTAGTTTGACTTGTGGGCTATTTTGGACTATTCTAAGCATGAATAAGTGAGGGTTTATGAGAAGAATATGCATGATGTGATGACGAATTTACTATATGCATATGTATATGAGATGTTATCTTTTTTTAGTTTTCAAGACGTATTTATATTGTAATATAATATACGTTAAGTATTATGTAATTACTTTACGTAGCATGATGAATGTGTGAATGAATGTAAAGTATAACGTAATGAAGAGAAAGATACCAAAGATGAAAAGTGAAACGTAATGAAAGAAAGAGAAGGCTTGTAAGCAGAAAGAAAGAAGGATTACAACTCTTTGTGAGTTGATAGCTCAAGTGTGTGTGTTATGATGTGCGATTTTAACCCATAAGGGGTTCACACACAGGGGGATCAGTCTAGGTGACTGAACCCATAGTAGGAAACGGGATCCTTGTCACTCGACCCCGGGCTTTGTGCCAATATATGATACGGCTTTGTGCCAGTTAGAAATGGGGCTTCGTGCCTAGAATAGTGGCTTCGGGCCACGGGTTTCGTGTCATTAGTAAAGGAGCTTTGTGCTCGAAATGGCGGTTTTGGACCGCAATGGGGGAAAAGCCTGATAGGATCTAGAATTAGTACAAAACGAGCGAGATAATAAAGTAAGAAACAAACGAAGTGATAAAGTATGAAACGAATGTTAACGAAGGATATTGATAAAGTACGAGACGAACGTTAACGAAAGATAAGGATAATGTACGAAACAAGTAATAACGAATGAAATCATAAAGTACGAAATGAACGAACACGTAAGATAATGAATGAACATGTGATAGTAAAGAAAGTGCTTTATAGAAAAGAGTATTTTTACATATTAAACGTATAAAGTATTTTGATACTTATAAAACTAGAACTCACTCAGTAACGCTGACTTTTATATATTTTTAGTTAGCAGGTAAAAGTTGCTGGGGATGACACGCAGGGAGGCTACTTGGCAGGGCAAGACAGACATCCATTCACGCATGTTATTATTGTTGTTTTGTAATGCAATCAGTGAAAGATTCTTTTGTAGTTGAACAATGTTGTATTGCATAACAACAGTAATTATTAATAAACTGAATTGTTTTTGTTAATTACTTCCGCGGTGATATTTTATGAAATGTATAATAATATGTATGTTTAGTGCTATGAATGACCAACTGTGAGGTGCCCGGGAACGGGGCCTTACATTTATTATCAAGTGAAATATGCAACTGATCCAACTAATGTATTTATCATTTCTCACATATTGTAAAGACAGATTCATTCCTAAACAATGAATTAAAAAAGAAAAACCCTTTTTTGTATTTTTTTTGTTTTATATTTTATCTTTTGATTTTAGATTTCTGTTTTTGTATTTGGTTTTGCTTTTTGTAAGAAACATGCACACACAAAATACAATCAGGCAATTAACTCTAACAGTTTCTCTTGTTGTGTCCTATTTAGATAAGGGAGGGTTCTGATCATATTAAGACTCAATTAACTGAAATGCTCAAAAACCTGTTTTTACACATGGTTAATAAGACCAATTGACTCTACCAAATACTAAAACCGTCCTGGTAAGAAGGCTTTAGTAAATAGGTCTGCCAACTGTTTTTCAGTTGCAATTTGAATCAAAATGATTAAACCTTTTTCAGAGTTATCTCTGAGAAAATGATATCAAATCTCGATATGTGTTGTTTTTGAATGTTGGACAACATTAGTTGTAATGAACATAGCAGCAGTGTTATCATGTAAATTGGAGTTTTAAGAAAGTTGAACCCGTAATCCAGCAGTTGGTTTTGTAACCAAAGGATTTCAGAACATCCTACTGAAGCAGTTATGTACTCAGCTTCTACGGTTGAAACAGAGACATTTGTTTGTTTCTTACATTGCCATGAGGCTAATCTGGGTCCTAAAAACTGACAACCACCCGTAGTAGACTTTTTATCTTGACAACTTTTCCATAATCACTATCAGTATATCCACGTAACTCAAAGTTTCCTTAGTAAGGATACCATATCCCTAAAGCCGGTTTACCTTTGAGATTACTATATATTCTTTTAACAGTAATTAAGTGGGATTCCTTCGGGTCTGATTGATACCTGGCACAGACACAAACATCATACATTATGTCAGGTCTTGATGTAGTAAGATACATAAATGAGCTAATCATAGATCTGTATAATGTTTGGTCTACAAGTTTTTCTTTCAAGTCAGGCCCAATCTTGGTGTTTATGTCAGCTGGAGTTCTAATGGACTGACAATCTTGTAGTTTAAATTTCTTTAAGAGCTTGTCAACGAACTTCTCTTGATTGATGAAAATACCATCTGCAGATTGCCTGACTTGAAGTCCAAGAAAGAAATTTATTTCTCCCATAGAACTCATTTGAAATCGAGACTTCATTATTTCTTCGAATTCATTACACAATTTTGGACTTGTAGAACCAAATGTGATATCATCAACATACACTTGTACACATAAGAGATCATCAGCGTCCTTCTTTATGAACAAAGTTGGATCAATTTTCCGTCGTGTGTATCCATATTGGATTAAGTGTTGTGAAAATGTTTCATACCAGATTATAGGGGCTTGTTGGAGTCCATACAAAGCTTTGCTAAGCTTATACACATGATGTGGAAATCGCAAATCTTCAAAACCCGGAGGTTGCTTTACATACACATCATCGGTGATTGGTGCATACAAGAATGCACCTTTTACGTCCATTTGATACACTTTGAATTGCATGAATGATGCATAAGCTAGGAAGACACAAATTTATTCAAATCTTGCAACTGCAGCAAATACTTCATCATAATCAATACCTTCTTCTTGGGTGTATTTTTGTGCAACGAGTCTCAATCTATTTCTAATAACTATACCTCGATCATCTGTTTTGTTTCTGAACAACCATCTTGTGCCTATGACATTTTGTCCTTTAGGTAAATCCACAAGATTCCATACTTCTTGTTTATGGAATTGCAATAATTCTTCTTGCATAGCCTCAATCCAACTATTATCCTTTAACGCTTTAGTAATGTTTTTAGAAACAATTTGAGAAAGAAAACATGAGTACAAGCAAAGATTTGCTTTTTCTGATTTACTTCTCGTAGTTCTCTCATTCAAAGGACTAATAATCTGAGATGTTGGATGGTTTTTGTGAATACGAGATGTTGGAATTTCATTCCCTTGAACATTAACATCCAGATTGGTTTGATTCAAGTTGGAAAGCTGATGCAATAAGCTTGAAGGATGTGGATTAAAATTGGGAACTTGAGTCGGTGAGTTGATGAGGTAATCAAGATTACCAGAATCAACTACATCACCAGAAATAGATGACGTTCCAGACTCACGTTGTACAACTTCAGTACCATCATTCGGAATAGGTTATGAAACATCTTGATCTTCTAAAACTGAATGATCTTCATATTGATGAGATTGATCATTATTATTAAACTGAATTATTGAATCTTTGACAAAAGAGAAAAATGGATAATCTAGGCTTGAGTCATCAGTATTGTCAGAATCTGAATTATCGCTGAAAGAACCGAGATCTCCTTGGAGTTTCTTCTTACATGTAGAATCAAGCAAGTTAGATTGATCAAACAAGTTAGATTGAAAAGAGTTTGACAATGAATCTAAATCAAATAACCATGTTGGACCATTTAAAACTGATGAAAATGAATTTTTCGAGAATTATATGTTGAATGTTTCAAGAATAACATTTGTCCTAGAGTAATAAAGTCGATAGGCTTTTGAAACAGATGAATATCCAATGAAAAATCCATTATCATATTTTGCCTTAAATTTTCCTAGATGATCACTTGAGTTTAAAATCATAACTGGACAATCAAAAGATTTAAGAAAATCTATGTTTGGTTTCCTGCTAAACATCAACTCATAAAGAGTTTTTAGTTTGCCTTTCAAAATTAAAGTACGATTATGTACGAAACATGCAGTCGATATGACTTCATCCAAGAAAGTGATAGGGATTTCGCATCTGCTAACACGGATCGTGTAGCTTCAATCAAAGTTCTTTTCTTCCTTTCAGCACCCCCATTCTGTTGTGGAGTTCTAGGACCACTGAACTGATGAGTAATTCCTTTTTCTGCATAATACATGTCAATATTGGCACATTTTTAAATTCTGTATCATTATCACTTTTTATTATTTTTACTTTTTGTTCTAATTGATTTTCAACTTTTATGATGAATTCTTTTAATAATTCAGCCGTTTCAGATTTAGCATTCAAAAAGAAAACCCATGAAAAACTTGTAAAGTCATCAATAATAACTAAATAGTAAGATTTTCTTCTAATACTCTTCAAGTTGGTTGGTCCAAAAAGGTCCATATGCAACATCTGAAGAGGTTTGGAATTCGAGTTTATCTGCTTAAGCTTATAAGACGCTTTGTGTTGCTTCCCCTTTAAACATGCTGAGCAGAGATCAGTAATGGCAAACTTCTTTGATGGAAGGCCGTAACATGATTTCCTGCTAAAAGCTTGTTCATATTCTTGAAGTTGGAATGCTTGAGACGTCTATGCTAAAGCTGACATTCATCATTTGAAGCTTGAGCAATGAGGCAAATTGTTTCTGTAGATTGATCAACTTGAGACATATCCAGTTTCTAGACATCTTGATCCCTAACAGCTTTAACAATCATCCAGTCTTTGCTAACTTGAAAACCTGGCTTCAAAACATAGCAAAAAGAATCATCACAAAGAGCATAATAGGATTTATCATAAATTTGGGAAATACTTAACAAATTAAAGTTCAACTGTGAGCAGTAGTTGACTTTATCAAAGCTTATTATCCCATTGGATGTTGTTCCCTCACCTGTGATTTTTTTTCCTACATCACCAACGAAAGAAACATATGTACCATCTTTTAACTTAAAGTCTTGAAGTAAGGCACGATTGCCCGTCATGTGCCGGCTACACCCGGCTATCCTCATACCATGTGTTGATAGGTCTTCTCAGGCGTACCAGCAAAACAAAGAAATTAAGTTGAGTTATCTACCCAAGCCGAGATGGTCTTGGGTTTTCTAAACTTGTCAATGATGGTAAATTGCTTAAAATGGAGTTTATTCATATCAGGCTTATTTTTAATGAATTTACAAATTATGTTATGCACAAATTTTTTATCATTATTAAGAAAATTCATACCATTTGAATGACAAATTTTTGAAAAATGTTTATTTCCAACATTTTTATTATTCATTCCCACAGACCTTGAAATGAATTGATCTTGAATGTATTGTTTTGGTCTTACAAAATCATTTCTTTTGAAAGATCTCAAACCTAAGGAAGGTTGGTTAGTTAATCTTTGAAACCTAACAGTTTGATTTCTTCAAAACTGAGGACTAACATAACCTTTGCTCAATTATGTATTAGTAAATCCTATCCTTGGTGAACTATTCATAAAGTAACAATTTTCTGTATTATGAGTTCTTTCATCACAGAAGGTACAGTACTTATTAAAATAACAATCTACTGTTGAGTGATTTCTCATATTACATATGTGATAGTAATTGTTGAAAAAGCAATCAGCTGTGTTATGATTTACATGTCACAGATTTCACAGTACCTCTATGGTGTTTTAAACAACTGTTTATTAACTTTTGATGTTGACGCAACATTTGATTCTTGTTTAGATTGAGGCGTCAAAAAGTTAACCTGTTATTTTTGACAAATTTTGTTTTTGATTTAACAATTTGTTCTTTTTCATATTCTTTTGTATATGAACTACATTCTTTGATTCCTTAGACATAAATCGTTTAACGACAGCGAAAGGCTTTGAATCTGAACCTGTTTTCAGATCAGAGTTTGATTTGTTCTTTGGAGTTTGTTTAACTTCCTGAATTGAGTTCAAGTTTAACATATGAGCGGACACAAATTTTATTGGTTTAAATTTTGTTGCTTGATTTATTATTTTTGTCTAATTTTCCTGACTCTTCTTTTGTTCTATTTTTGCTTTAGTCAATTTTCTTCTTCTTCTTTGGTTCCTTAATTTTTTAGAACTTGATTTTATTTGAGATTAAACATCTTCAGGTGAAGATTCTTTTTCATTTTCTTTCTCTTTTAGACCATAAGAGTTTGTATCCTCTGATGTTCCTTCTTCTTGTTTTGCTTTATCTTTGTTTTTGATCATCAATTCTTCCAACACAAATTCTTTTGGAACAAAAGTTTTCTTACTTTTCTGTCTTGGTTCATATGATTTAACTTTTATCAGATAACCGTTTTTGATCTTTTCAGCATCTTTTTCTACAAAGATTTCTACATTAGTTTTCTCTTCTTCACTATCAGAAATCTTGTTTTTTTTTTGGAAAGCTTTAAGTTTAGCCTTATTTTCAGGAGAGTGATCATGTGTATTGAAATTCTCTGGTAAAGTGTTAGTTATTGATTCAGGCATTGGTTCATGTGTGAAACCTAAACCTGCTTTTTGTTTGTCCTTTCGTTCACTTATCAGTTGTTCCACAATTGTTTTGGAACTTTTTACTTTTGCAAGATCAACTTGTGTAGCAGCATCTGCTATTTTCTCATGTTCCAAGTTCTTGGTCATTCTTCAAGTTGTTTGGAAACAATTTCTAATTCTTTCAAAGTTTTGTTCCAAGAATTTTGTAAAGAAACGATCTTTTCATTGGATATTTTGTGATCAGTTTTAAGTTTGTTATGCATTAATTCCTCTTGCTTGAGCTTTTCACAGATTTTGTATGAATAAGTTTGGTAATATTCTACATGTTCAAAGCAAGATTTGGTGCATAGTTTTTCTCTGATTTCAGCTGGTATCTCAGAGTATTTAGGTGAAGAGGTCTCAGAGTTAGAAGATGAATTTTTGACCTTTGGTTGATCTGACTGTGCCATTAAAGCAACTTCTTCTGAATCCTCTTTAGGATCAGATTTATCCCTCCAGTCATATTCTTCCTCTTTATTCTTAGAATTACCTTCAGCTTTAGGATCACAATTGTCTGGCCAATCTTCTCCTTGATGCTAACAACTAGAGCTTTTTTTGGCTCTTCAGATTACTTAGATTTATCTTTAAGTTCAGGTATTGGTAGACTTTGGTATGGCTTTTGGAATGTCTTCTGAGATGATTGTTGAAACCTGTGATTGCTTGAACTAGCTTGGCCATTTCTTCCTTTGCTTCTAGGAGCTTTGCATTCCTGTAAGAAGTGTCCATAGCTATTACATTTGAAACACCTTGACTTAGACTTGTCAAATCCAACATACTTGTTAGCACTTGGCTTGTAGTTCCTGTTGACATAAGAGTGTTTCTGAGTCTTGTATGCAATCATCACCATCTGCCATCATCAGGATCCATCTCGAATAAGTCCTGCAAAACAAGATCTAATTGAGTCAAATGACTACCCTAATAAGCTTGAAACTAGCCATGAAGGCAGTAATAGCATATTTGGACTCCTCATCCTACAATAGGATGTTAATGACATCTTTAACTTTGCTAGTGTTAGTAGAGTTAACAGATGGAGTCTCAGTTTGAGGTTTAGAGCATTAAGATTTAGGAGGAGACTGAGGTTGAGATGCATAAGCAGGAGCATTTGTATATGAAGAATTTGTAAAGAACCTGCTCCAACAAACAAATCACCCTCTTCTTCTTGTGAATTCACATTATTTGCCATAAAGGCATTCTCCACTGTATTAGCTGGAGATGCAACATATTGGTACTGAGACATTGAGGCTACTCTATCATTATTTCTTGAGCTTTCATCAATCTCAACTGACTCAATCTTGGTAACCAATAGATCAAGATCCATAGGAAATTTCTCAGTATGCTTTAATGGTTTTACTGTTTGTTTCTAAGAAGATGGAAGAGCATTGAGAAGTAAAAAAAATTAGATCTTTGAGATCATTTTTAATGCCAGTAGTTAACATCTCAGTTGTAAGTTGCACAAATCTATTCATCATTTGGTTTATAGTTTCACCAGATAAATGCTGAAACAACTCTAACTACCTCTTCAATTTTTGCTTCTTGAGATCTTGAATCTCCTTACCACCTTCACATATTATCTTCAATGCTTTATACATGGTATATCCCATTTGATATCCATCAAGTCTAGTTAAGACTTGCAGGATCGTATGTTGGTCACTCAACAAGCGGTTTTTCTCTCAAACTCACCTTGAACGTCACTCAGAAAGAGTCTATGAAGAGTTTATCACAATATAACAAGTAACAAGCAGTAAATAAACACAGGATGTAAATTTTCAAGGTACTTTTATATATTGCTTCTCAACTCAAAGGATTACAAGACTCTTAGACTCGATCTCACTCCCTAATGAGTTACAAAGAGAAGATATATATAATACTACATGCAGCCGGATATACATTGATACCAGCTGGAAACCTCTAACCAAACATCAATACTACAAGACTCTAGGTTAAGGTATCTCTGATATTTTGTCTGAGATTTTGTAGTCAGGACATGTCCCTGACTTACCTTTTGTCACCAACTAAAGTTAGTAACATGTACTATCATAAAAAAGGTATACAGTAGAATAAAGTATGGTCAACAACATGGTTCTTTTAGGAAGAAGCCATGCTGTATCAGAGGTCTGCAGCGGACTGTCAGAGACTATACTTATGTCTACTGGACGTAGCAATGTCTTCCGAAGGATAAATTTCTTCGGAAGAATAACTTCTTCCGAAGCCACCTATACTTCGGAAGACTGCTTCTTCCGAGACTTGGAGTCTTCTTTGTCTTCGAAAGGAGACTTGGTCTTCAGTTCTTTCTTCAGACTTAGTCTTCGGAAGTCTTCAGACTTTGTCTTCGGAAGCCTTCAGACTTTGTCTTCGGAAGCCTTCAGACTTTGTCTTCGGAAGCCTTCAGACTTTGTCTTCGGAACCCTTCAGACTTTGTCTTCGGAAGCCTTCAGAGTTTGTCTTCTGCTCTTCCTTCGGACTTCGGAAGATCTCATACTTAGCTTTGGAAGCCTTTTGAATGCAGCACCAAAATGACTATGTGAAGTGGTTTTGGTTGCACCAGCCTTATAATGACCCAACAAACTCCCCCTAGGTTGATGCTATCAAAACTTCACTTCTCTCTTCTTCTCAAAACTTTTAGCACCAAGGAAAGTAGATATTTATCTGTGTCCTTGTTCTTCCCTGATATGGTGCTGAGAAGTTTGTACAAATCCTTGGTAGACAGAACATCCAGTCTGTCACCTTGGATTATGTGTACCCTTTCTTGTGGCCCTCTGAAAAGAGTTAGTTGATGGGAACTATAGTCATATTCTCATCTAACTAT
>BJCO01777763.1:0-21918 GCA_018326465.1 Flaveria floridana | reverse complement strand
GTCACAGGAATGCATAAGCTTTTGAGGCACGCTTCAGGAAACGCACTCAGGACATGCATTCATCTAGTTTATTTCCAGCATTGAACATTTTGTTTAAACATGGCTATTGGAACAGTATTGTAATGGATTTACAACTTTTGTACACGCTTCCGCATTATCGTAAACTCAGTTTATGTTCATTGAATGAAGTCAAATGTATGTTTTAAATTCATATAGTGCCGTTCGATATGACTGTGTCTGAGATCCTGGTATGTCACACGCCTAATGGTAAAACCCCGTTCGTGGAAATTGAGGGTGTGAGAGTCAGGGATCACAATATCTGTGCATTCCAAAATCCTGACTCTCCTAAGTTAGAGAATTACGGAGATATGATCGAAGCAATCAGACATACAAGACTAGTTCATGCAATGACCGCTAGACTGGATATATATATATGAGGATCATATAGTTCAGTTCTGGACAAATGCTCATTTGGAAGAGATGAATGATGAATAAGTAGTAGTATCAACTGTTTATGATCAACAAATCATCATCTCTGAGGAAGTTATAAGAAGGGTTCTACAATTAGGAGATGTTGATGCAGAAGGCCATGTTGAGTTTGATAAGAACTATGTGCTTCATGTATTTAGACAAATTGGGTACACTGGCATAATAGAGAGAAAACAGATTAAGAAATCCTATATGTGTGCTTAGTTCAGGTTCTTAATGCATACATACCAGAAAACAATGATTAACAGGAAGATTGGTTGGGATGCTACATCGTTAAGGGCTTCATGTGCCATTGCTAGCATTATTGCAAGGAGGCCTTTCAATTTTGCTGCACAGATGCTCAATGGCTTGGTATATACAATTACAGAAGTGAGGAACAAATTTCATATTTTTCCAAGATTCATATAGATGATAATTAATGATCTATTACCAAACATACCTAGAGAAGGTTTCATATTTCATCCTGTTCTTTGTAATGAACATGTGTTCAATAGGATAAAATCAAGTTTGTATCATGGTGATGAGGTGCATGTCCCACCACATATGGTTGATTAGGACATCCCTATTCCTGAGGAATTTCTTAGAATTCCAGGACAGGATGAACCATTCATGCTCTTTCAACATCCAATCCAACAAGCACCAATCATACAACCACCACCAAACATTCCTGAACCAATCATAGAACTTGCACCTTTCATTCAAGCTCAAAACATCCAACCACCTAGCCCTATACAACCATTTAGCCCATAAGAAACATTCAGCCCACAACAACCATTCAACCCTCAACAAACACAATTCCCTTCTCCATCATACAACCCAAACCTTTCAGATCAATAGACACTATCATCTCTGTTAAGAGATATAGATTTAGCTCTTAAACAACATTCAGATGAGCAAGAGGATGTTGGTACCTCTTCTCATGAACCAGAACATGCTTAAACTTCCACTATTGGTGAAGAAGTTTGACCTAGCAGTGAAGCTTTAACTGAAGATGACATTGAGCACTCTAAGGTATTTTTGTTCACTGAGTACAATAAACTCATTGCAAGATCAAATAATAGAGATAAGAAGCTGAAAGATAGGCGAAAAGAGAAAGAAAAAGAGATAGAAAAGCTTGAGTCTGATCAGAATGCACAAAAGCTAATTGTTAAGTTTGTAGAACAATAGCTTGATCAAATAAAAAAGGAAGTGAAAGTCAAAGACAATGAACTTCTTATAGCCAAAGCTAAAATTGACTACTGGGCTAATCAGTCAATATCAAGGGAAAGTGAAGTTGATGAACTGAAGAAGATAATAAAAGCTCAAGGTGAAGAAATCAAAAGGTTAAACAGGGAGCTTGAACATAAAGACACTCAGCTGAATGAGGAAGAACATTCAGCAGATCTTGTTAAAGATTTGACTGATTCTAAAGAAGAAGTTGGTGAAGAAGAAACACAGCAAAGCTTATCTAAACCAGCAGAGCTAGCACTGATCATCCGTGAAGAAACATACACCATGGATCAGCTGTTTAGTGAGGCAAATCCTTATGAGAACATTCATTATTCACCAATCTTCAGACAACATTATCATACACCTGAGCCTGTTTCTCAAGAAACAAGCATTGTTCCCTGTAATCCTTTAACTGAAAAGCAAATGGATTTGATTAGACAGTTTGCTGAAATTGCCTCTATTCAACCTGAACAAGCAATAGTAGAAGCATCATCATCATCTCCTCAATTCAAAACTTATGAGAGGAGAGGAAAAGAACCTATTTAGGTTCTTCATCAAAGGGAAAAGAACAGACAGTATATCTAGAAGCTCCAAAATCACCTCCTTACAAGCTACTCAAGCTAAAGCAAGAACCACCTAAGTATGCTGAGCATAGTCAATTAGAACAAGGTGAAATTGCACAGAGTTCTTATCCACAGCAAGTCATAATTATATCAGACTCTGAGGAGGAACAAACAAAAGATGATGATGAAGATCAAATCACAAACATTCAAGATCTATTCCCGGATAACCCAGAAACACTCATGGGGATAGAGTTAGTTTCAAGAGGATTTCCATATGATTCATTCATGATGATGAATCTATCTGAAGTAAAGGATCTACTCAAAGACTTTCAAGAATTCGTGAAGAATGAAAGTGAGCAGACCTACAGAAGGTACAAGGAAATAAAAGATCAGCAGGAGTTACAAAAGAACCTGCCCAAGGATCCTCAAGGGAGATTTGGTTAAGTTAAAGAAATAGACAAATTGACTTACTAACAAGTTAAGAATTGGTTAAGTCATACAAGGATTCCTTATAGATCTTATGCTGGGTGGTCACTATCACAAATAAAAAATATGAGGGAGATTTACAAGAACATGCTTTCTAATGCCCTGAAGCCACAAGTATTTTAACCTCATCAAGCAGCCTCTCTCTTAACTTATCACCAAGCCCATCTTGAACTACATCCAATTAAAGAACCAAGAGAATTCATGCCTCACAGGCTATGGCCTGAATGAAATGAGGTTAGGGAGATGATCGTAAGAAGACAAATTTTGTTAAGCTTTATGACAAAATCCCTCTAACTGCTGGGGCAAATGAAACAAAAATAGTGTCCTGGAAGTATGATGAGGTATGGGATGCTGTGTTAATCAAGCGAATTTCTGGACTTGTCCAATACTTGTCATGTATATCTCAGTTGGGCACCCTCACATATGAAGATAGACTAGACCTTCTCCAATTAAGAATGGTTAATCATACAAACAATCCAAGGGGAGCTGACTACTTCCATATCCTCAGAACATACATGCACAGACAACATCATGAACTAAAGGCCAAAGCAGACAAGGAGAATAAGCTTCACTTTGAGAGATTGAAGAAAGAACAAAGAACAACAAGGAAAGAAAACAACTTCAAACAATCCAATATAAACAAGTTAACCCTAAACTTCTGGAGAGAGTAGGGTGTCCATTAAGACCTTCTGATCTCAAGTTGATCATAAAGAAGATAGAAGCAAATCAGTATACACATCCAATCACCCGTTGGTATTATGATGAAAATCGTTTCGAAGTGTTATTGGAAAGAAAGTTGGAAGGAAAGATGGCTGATGACAAAAGACTTTTTGATCCTGTTGAGATCAAACTACTCCAACCGTCTTATGTATCATTTTTGAAGACCAAGACATTCCCAGCCATTGAGGAAGAGTTATGTAAGGGTGACTGTTGTTACTTTATTCACATGCTGAGAATACTTGGAACAGTATATGTGAATGCAGCATTAAAATAAAGACTGGAAACAAAATAGCAGCGACTCACCCATATTGAAGGAATCACTGGGATGAGGATCTCAGATAACAACAACTTGGAGATTCTCAAGGGAAATCATGTTGCCATCACTTTGGTGAGCAACATTGATTTTCAAAGCTTAGACCAATCTACACTAGAGCAGCTGGTTCACCTGACCATAGAGAGAAAGTATGATGATCAGAGAAGCGCAGTTGACTATGGAGGAGGCTAAGAAACAGACTGAAGAGGCTGGACCATCTCACTCTTTAGGTTTCAAAACACATCATTGGCAAACAATCAAACAAACTTATCCTTCCTTATAACTTTATTTATCATGCAATCATTTATTTTCATTCATATATATGCTCTTATGCACATAATATCAAACAAGCATTCAAACTTGTGTTCATAACAAACATATGGATTTAAACAAAAATTCATGAATATGTACTTAAGCACATGATAACATTCAATCATTCATACATGTATTTAGTAAGAAAATACATGGTATCATACAAACATACATACATGTGTTGTTGATAGAAACACATGATAATCATGCAAACATACATTCATGCATTAATAAATACATGGATACTTACAATCATTCATATTTGTGTTATTATGCTAACACTTTAAATCAGGTAATCAAACAATCATGTAAGTAAGATTACACTTGTGTAATCTTATAATCAGTAAATCAATCACAACAAACATGTGTTACACATGTAACCAATCAAATATACACAATAACAATAAATCATACAAGTAAAACAGACAATCAATCAATCATAATAACAAACAACAAAACACCCATAACATTCAAGATAAACAAACAAATAACAACAATTCATAACAAACACACACACATTATTAATAGACAAAACATTAAACAATTAAACAGAAAACATTGGCAACATCATACTTAGGGGGAGTACTGTTAGACTCAACAAGTGCATTAAGAATTAATGCAAGAAAGTATGATGCTTGCCATTATTAAACAATCAAACAAAATGTGTTTTAACATTCAAAACATTCATTTTTAACACATTAACAACAATAACATTCATAACAATCCCTAAAATTTGTTTAAATTTCTTTTTCAGATATGTAGATAAAGAAGAAATTTTGCTTAAATTTTGCCAAGTGTCTATAGCAGATGAAGATCATCCACAGCGGATGATCATTCCATAGAGGATGTTCGTCCACAGCAGATGTTCATCCACAGCGGATGTTCATCCACAGCGGATGTTCATCCACAGCGGATGTTCATCCACAGCGGATGTTCATCCACAGCGGATGTTCATCCACAGCGGATATTCATCCACAACGGATGAACATCCATAGCGGCTAAACAATCATATGCACAACGGTTGACAATATATCTCCACAGCGGATGAGAAACTTCCACACCGGATGACTTTATTCCATATTGGACAGCTTATAGACTTAGGATTATTTTATGTAATTTGTGTTTACATAAGGGTAGTTTAGTAATTGTATATAGCTTTTGTGTATAGACTATAAATAGCACACTACCCTAATCCTTTGTAAGCTTTTGAACGATTATCAGTCAAACATACATTATATTTTCTCGGTGTTCTTGCATTTCAGCAGACACTAACACACACATAAACACACACACACACTGAAATCAACAATGTATACATGGGTTTCCGCACCATGTCTACATTATGTTAAAGTTGAGAGATTGAAAAGATCCTTGGGGGAAATTATCAACAGTTAACACACAATCAATATTCATCTTGAATATCCATATCATGTGTTGATTGATTTTTCATCAACCTAAGTGGACTGTCAACCCCTATTTTGGTTGTCTGCTATGAGGTCTCTTCACTGACTTCGGGTTCTTCTGCATGGCGGACTGTTATGGACAACCTTTAGATCCCATAGCGGTCCGCTATATTCTAATTCTCTCAAATTCTTAGGAAATTCCCATTCTGGCCTTCCCCTTTGTAATTCTACCCTGTTTATTTGGTTGGTAACTTGTCCATTAGGCCTAGGGATCACACTTGGAAAGAACTAATTGTTTTAAATCTCCACTCGTACTCACTAACCTACTTAATTAATTCCTAATAGTCGTGTGAAGCTCGTTGATTTAATTTATTAGATTACCTCCTTGTCTTACAAATTTTAATATTTTAAGGTATCCAAAATTTATAAACCTCTCGATTTCAAAAACATAACATCCTAAAACTCACGAGTGACTTTTAAGATATGGGATGATTCCGTTTATCATGATCAAAGACATAAAATCATAAGACTTAATGCTAACCAGGAAGAAATCTCACATATGCAATTCTAACATAATCAAATGAGAAATCCACGTAAGTTGGTGAATTTTCACCTCCCAGTCTCCAAATTGATTAAAACACTTAATTAAGTTAAAGTTACAAACCAAATCCTATGTCTAACTATTCATAACTAGTCACGTAATCATCACAAACAAAAAGTAAGCAATTTTAACATGTAAACCTACTCAACTAGTACAAAATTAATTGAATGACCAGGATCAAGCATGAAACGTTAACCAATATTCAACATTAAACAACATCTAAGATCCAGAATAAACTTAATGTTTTAACATATCACCACCATATCTAAGTAGTTTTAAACAAATTAGCTACTCATGATGATTAAAAATAATAACAAAAAGTTTTAGTAGCAAACATGATGAAAACAAGTCTCAAAAACCAAAAACGAAGTCAAAGAATATGAAAATAGTAAAATGAAAAGCTCTTGTACTTTGATCTGCACTTCCAATGCTTTTAATTTTTTATTCGAGTCTTCCAAGAACTTGATTCCTTGCCTTGAGTCATTCCAGACGATGTTATTGAATCAGAAAACATGTGATTAAAGTTGCTAAATCTAAATTTTTGCAATAGATCCTTCGTAAACATGTTATTAAAGTGGCTAAGTCCCTCCTAACATGTAATCATTATTCATTAATGTGTCATTGTCTTATGGAAACAGCAGACCATTATGGTGGTGTTGGCAGTCTGCTATGGAATGCACTATGGTTTTTTCTTGACTCGTATTTTCTTGTGGGTCATTAGCGATTTATTCGTTGGTCCAAGTATACGCTTTAAAATCAACAACTTGGGCTCCTTTTTGTGTCAATAAATCTCAGCATATCTTTAAAATTTTGCTCTTCTAATCATTCGTTTCTCTAATATCTTCTACGAGCTATGGCGAGCTGGAATGATCGATGGTGAACACTATCAACTCAATGTATAGTCAAGTAATGACATGACTGAGGCCATTCCAAGCCACCATTTCTTTCTAAAGAGTGTTTTTCTTTACCAGATTTCTATTTTAATGTCGAAAAAAGAATATATTTTTATTCAACGTTTGATTCAAAGAACTAGGTGCTTGGTGGCCCCTTTCAGAGTTGCGGGTGCTTGTCGCTGCATGAGTGGTAGCCGGGGGTGAGTCAGAAAATCAAATAATTCCATTTTCCTTCTTGTTCATCAATCGGAAATCAAGACAAACCTGGCACTACGGTGAGACGTGAAAAGAGGCTTACGTATCTTCTTTCCTTATTAGAACGTTATGACCCTTTTCCATATTTACAGAGATTCCAGATTAGAAGGAATTAATAGAAAGAATTTCTTTGTAGACAGAAAGGGACAAGCCTTCCTCCATCCTATTCAATAGCCTATCAAGCCAAGCCAGATCTAGGCGGTTGGGTTGGAATCTGTGTGATGGTTTGAAAGTGCTTTCAAAGATTCTTCACATCCCCAGAGAGATACATTGTTTCTATTATGACTTGGTCGTTAAAAGGGGCACTACTAGTGTTGTGTTTAACAAATTTCCAATAAATATCAATATTTTTATGAAAATATATACAAATTTACTTTAAGATGTAATTAAAATTGTATATTCACATATATGTTTTCAAGTATATTAGATACCGTATAGACCATTTAGATATTACATAGACTATATGTGGAGTGTTGGTCCTAACCCTGTGTTGATAATTTGTTCCTAGTTTATGTACTTCAATGTAAATGACTTTCATTTCTTACACATATGTAATGCAAATGCTTAATGAAATATGATACGTGTTTTGATGTTCAATTGTCGTTGTTTATATCATATTCTTATTGTAATTGGTATTACTCATATTTATAAACATTATATATAGGTTTGAGGTTATTGTACATAGTTCTGAGTTAATAATGATTCAGAAATATGTTCAACTTAGTTGGGTGGTTATTCATGCTAATGGACCATACTTATGGACCATACGCACGAATGAACCATACTTATGGACAAGTTGCATGACTAAACCAGGAGACTGGATCAGTCGTATGACTGAGACATAAGATTGACTCAGTCGCATGACTGAACTTTCTATCGTGCGTATGAGTCAAACACGTGAGTCAGTCGCACGATTGAACCATGCTAATGGTTCAGTCCTACGAATGGATACTGAAAACCTGTAAATACCACATAATTCATGGAAAAACATAACACTTCGAATACTATCATACCCTAGCCGTCCAGAGCATCCCAGTCCGTCCAGCCAACTTCGTAGTTCGTTCCTGATCAATTCCAACTCTTTCTTAACGTTTGTTGAATCGTTAGATCGGTCAGGTTGTCGTTCTCACTGGTTGGATCGCCAAGTGTCTACAGCGGATGAAGATCATCCACAGCGGATAAAGAACATCAGTAGCGAATGAAGAAATTGTCAATATATATGCAGTGGATGAACAAGTCATCCACAGCGGATGACTAACACACTACGGATGCTCATCCATAGCGGATGAACATTCCATAGGGGATGTTCATCCACAGCGGATGAACATCCACAACGGATGAACAATCATATGCACAACGGATGACAATATATCTCCATAGCGGATGAGAAACTTCCACACCGGATGACTTCATTCCATAGTGGACAGCTTATAGACTTAGGATTATTTTATGTAATTTGTGTTTACATAAGGGTAGTTTAGTAATTGTACATAGATTTTGTGTATAGACTCGAAATAGCACACTACCCTAATCCTTTGTAAGCTTTTGAACGATTATCAGTCAAACATACATTATATTTTCTCGGTGTTCAGGCATTTCAGCACACACTAACACACACACAAACACACACACACACACTGAAATCAACAATGTATACATGGGTTTCCACACCATGTCTATATTAAGTTGAAGTTGAGAGATTGAAAAGATCCTTGGGGGAAAATCATCAACAGTTAACACATAATCAATATTCATCTTGAATATCCATATCATGTGTTGATTGATTTTTCATCAACCTAAGTGGACTGTCAACCCCTATTTTGGTTGTCTGCTATGAGGTCTCTTCACTGACTTCGGGTTCTTCTGCATGGTGTACTGTTATGGCCAACCTTTAGATCCCATAGCGGTCTGCTATAGTCTAATTCTCTCAAATTCTTAGGAAATTCCCATTCTGACCTTCCCCCTTATAATTCTACCATGTTTATTTGGTTGGTAACTTGTCCATTAGGCCAAGGGGTCACACTTGGAAAGAACTATTTGTTTTAAATCTCCACTCGTACTCACTAACCTACTTAATTAATTACTAATAGTCGTGTGAAGCTCGTTGATTTAATTTATCAGATTACCTCCTTGTCTTACAAAGTTTAATATGTTAAGGTATACAAAAGTTATAAACCTCTCATTTTCAAAAACATAACAACCTAAAACTCACGAGTGACTTTTAAGATGTGGGATGATTCCGTTTATCATGATCAAAGACATAAAATCATAGGACTTAATGCTAACCAGGAAGAATTCACACATATGCAATTCTAACATAATCAAATGAGAAACCCACGTAAGTTGGCGAATTTTCACCTCCCAGTCTCCAAATTGATTAAAACACTTATTTAAGTTAAAGTTACAAACCAAATCCTATGTCTAACTATTCATAACCAGTCACGTAATCATCACAAACAAAAATTAAGCAATTTTAACATGTAAACTTACTCAACTAATACAAAATTAATTGAATGACCAGGATCAAGCATGAAACGTTAACCAATATTCAACATTAAATAACATCTAAGATCCAGAATAAACTTAATGTTTTAATTACATATCACCACCATATCTAAGTAGTTTTAAACAAATTATCTACTCATGATGATTAAAAATAATAACAAAAAGTTTTAGTAGCAAATATGATGAAAACAAATCTCGAAAACCAAAAACGAAGTCAAAGAATATGAAAATAGTAAAATCGAAAGCTCTTGTACTTTGATATGCACTTCCAATGCTTCTAACTTTTTATTCGAGTCTTCCAAGCACTTGATTCCTTCCCTTGAGTCATTCCAGACGATGTTATTGAATCAGAAAACATGTGATTAAAGTTGCTAAATCTAAATTTTTGAAATAGATCCTTCGTAAACATGTTATTAAAGTGGCTAAGTCCCTCCTAACATGTAATCATTATATATTAATGTGTCATTGACTTATGGAAACAGTAGACCATTATGGTGGTGTTGGCAGTCTGCTATGGAATGCACTATGGTTTTTTCTTGACTCGTATTTGCTCATGAGTCATTAGGGATTTATTCGTTGGTCCAGTATAGGCTTCAAAATCAACAACTTGGGCTCCTTTTTGATGTCAATAAATCACATCATATCTTTAACATTTTGCTCTTCTAATCATTCGTTTCTCTAATATCTTCTACGAGCTATGGCGAGCTGGAATGATCGATGGTGAACTCTATCAACTCAACGTATAGTCAAATAATAACCTGACTTAGGCCATTCCTAGCCACCATTTCTTTCTAAAGAGTTTCTTTCTTTTCCAGATTTCTATTTTGATGTCAAAAAAAGAATCTATTTTATTCAACGTTTGATTCAAAAAGAACTAGGTGGTTGGTGGCCCCTTCGAGAGTTACGGGTGCTTGTCGCTGCATGAGTGGTAGCCGGGGGCGAGTCAGAAAATCCAATAATTTCATTTTCATTCTTATTCATCAATCAGAAATCAAGACAAACCTGGCACTACGGTGAGACGTGAAAAGAGGCTTACGTATCTTCTTTCCTTATTAGAACGCTATGACCCTTTTCCTTAGTTACAGAGATTCAAGATTAGAAGGAATTAATACAAAGATTTTCTTTGTAGATAGAAAGGGACAAGCCTTCATCCATCCTATTCAATAGCCTCAAGCCAAGCCAGATCTAGGCGGTTGGGTTGGAATGTGTATGATGGTTTGAAAGTGCTTTCTAAGATTCTTCGCATCCCCAGAGAGATACATTGTTTCTATTATGACTTGGTCGTCAAAAAGGGCACTACTAGTGTTGTGTTTAACAAATTTCCAATAAATATCAATATTTTTATGAAAATATATACAAATTTACTTTAAGATGTAATTAAAATTGTATATTCACATACATGTTTTCAAGTATATCAGATACAATATGGACCATTTAGATATTACATAGACTATATGTGGAGTGTTGGTCCTAACCCTATGTTGACACATTGTTCCTAGTTTATGTACTTCAATGTAAATGTCTTTTATATTTTAAACATATGTAACGCAAATGCTTAATGAAATTTGATATGTGTTTTGATGTTTAATTGTCTTTGTTTATATCATATTCTTATTGTAATTGGTATTACTCATATTTATGAACATTATATATAGGTTTGAGGTTGTTGTACATAGTTCTGAGTCAATAATGATTCAGAAATGTGTTCAACTTAGTTGGGTGGTTATTTATGCTAATGGACCATACTTATGGACCATATGCACGAATGAACCATACTTATGGACCAGTCACACGACTGAACCAGGAGACTGGATCAGTCGTATGACTGAGACATAAGAGTGACTCAATCGCACGACTGAACTTTCAGTCATTAGTATGAGTCAAACACATGAGTCAGTCGCACGACTGAACCATGCTAGTGGTTTAGTCGTACGAATTGATACTAAAAACCTATAAATACCACATAATTTGTGGAAAACATAACACTTCGAATACTATCATACCCTAGCCGTCCAGAGCGTCCAAGTTCATCCATCCAACTTCATAGTTCATTCCTGATCGATTCTAACTCGTTCTTAACATTTGTTTAATCGTTAGATCGATCAGGTTGTCGTTCCACTGATTGGATCGCCAATCAAATAGAGTTCCGCGCTATTTGATCTGGTCTCACGCAGAATCCGTTAGTACTCCATACGAAAACGGTCCTAATAAGTGGTATCAGAGCTTTGGCTCGTGATTTTGCGTTGATTCGATTAGTTTTGGTGTTAAAATTAATGTTTTCAATCAAAAGGTTCACTTTTTGCTTTAAAAACGTGTTTTGACGAGTGCATGTGTTAAAGTTCCGACCTTTCATCATTCGGCAGATTAGGGTTCCTGAAAATTTCGTATTTTGTGTCAAAGTGTTCAAAATTCGACTTTTTCCAACCACAGCAGCCTCAGACACACGATTATATCAATCGCATGACTGAACCTTATTCACATATTCCAATCACACGACTGGACTCATTCGCATCGTTCATTCGTGCGATTAAGTTATTCCAGTCAGTTGACCTCAATCGTCCTCTTCATTCGCACGACTGAATCCAATCGCACGATTGAATCCATTCGCATCCTTCAATCGGACGATTGACCTAGTCGCCTTGCTCAATCGTACGATTGAATCTGTTCTGTCTCAAGTTTGTCAAGTTTTAAGCCATGGAAGATCAGTTTGCTGCGTTCACTCCGGAAAAGACGCGCGTATCCAGAATCTTCTTCTTCTGGAAAATGAGATAGGGAATCACAACAAACCACCGAAGTTGTTGACGTTGGATGAGTACCCATAGTGGAAACAGCGGTTTGAGATCTACTTGAATGGTGTTGACCCAAATCTTTAGACATCTATAGAGACTGGTTATACTGTAGCAGTCAATGCAAATGGGGTGACGTTGACTTTTGAGGGTATGAATGAAGCTCAGAAGCTTCTACATAACGCTGAAAAGAAAGCGTATGCACTGTTGACTCAGTCGATACATAAGGATATATTCCATCAATTCTCTGGAAACAAGCAGTCTAAGAAGCTATGGGAGGCTTTAGAAAAGAGACATGATGGTAATGCAACCTTGAAGGCGCTGAAGGCTAAAGCTCTCAAAAAAGAATTTGATAATTTCTCACCAATAGGAAATGAGAGCTTAGATGATATCGTTGATCGATTTTATCATTTGATGAGTGGACTGCATACTCATGGTGTGACTACATCTATGGAAGACAAAGTTTCAAGTTTTGCCGATGGTCTGCTAGACAAATAGGATCCATTTGTGTTTAATCTGAGATAGAATGACACTCTTGCAACATTAGACATAAATGATTTCATTTTGAAGTTGAGGGAAGAATAACTACGACTAAAATACAAGTCTAAGAAAGGATCCTACGCTCAGAATCCTTCACTGTACAACTCTGTTCCTACTCCAGCTTCATCAGGAGCACCGCTACAAATGGCATTTGTATTTAATTCATCTGCTCCTTCCCAAAGCAGTTCCTCGGGAAGCGAAGTGTTAGGTTCATCTGGAACCCAATACATAGTTCCTGATTCCAACCCAACTAAGCTGAAGACCGAGAATCTCAGAAGTGTTAATGTGGAAAGTTTCCAACATGGATCTTCTAGCAGCAGTTGTTCAGTCTTATGATGGGTTAGTCGCTGGTAAGATTGGAAATTGTCATCAAACTGACGAGGACTACGAGCAAGTGGATGAGACTGAGTGGGAGCGTATGGATATTATGTGGGCCTTAACTAGTGCAGTTAGGAGAGACAAAAAGTTTGTTAAGAAGATGGGTCCGAACTTTGTTGCTACTAAAAACACTATGTTTAGGTTTGATAAAACCAAGGTCACATGCTTCAACTGTGGAGAAAGGGGGCACTTCAAACGGGAATGCGTAAAGCCAAAGAAGACTGGTAATGGCAACCCTTTTCCTTCATTCAACCGTCAGGACAAAGAGAAGATTGGGCCATCATCAAGCAAAGAGTCAAAAGTTATGGTCGTTCATGGCGATGAAGGACAAGACCGGTCCTTTCGATTTGTATCTGAGGAAGAATCAAATGTAGCACAAGTTGATGATTTGGATGATGGATCTGCGAGTGAGGGAGACATCATAGCTGAGCATGCATGTTCAGAGATTGAAGATGCTATGGATGTAGTAGATCATCTTGTTGAAGAAGAGTTGAATGCTACAAATTCAGAATTTCCAGTTATTGAAGAGTCTGACACTACATTTATGGCTGATTCGTCTAGTTCTGCATAGGTTTTCCATTACAACGCTATCACTAATACCTGGATTATTGATAGTGGGGCTCCCAGACACATGACCGGGAATTCTTCTCTCCTTTTCAATGTCAAGCAAATTAAAGGGGGGCATGTATCATTCACAGGAAACAAAGGAGGATACATCACTGCACAAGGCGAAGTGGGAAACGAGAAGGTAAAGTTCGACAAGGTAAACTACGTTCAGCAATTGCAAAACAACTTGCTTTCTGTCTCTCAAATTTGTGATAAAGGATTTAAGGTCGTGTTTGACAATAAGAAGTGTTACATACTTAAGAAGGAGTATTTTATCCCGGAGGAGCAAGTTCTAATGTTGGCCTCAAGATATAACGACCTGTATGTCTTGGACCTTTGAAAAGCCTCCACTACTGAGTCTACGGCTCAGTGTTTCTTGTCAAAAGCAACAGAAAGGGATTCAGTTTCCTGGCATAGGAGAATGGGACACATCAATCCCAAGAAGATGAACCATCTGGTTCAGAATGATCTGGTGGACGGAGTTACTGTCAAGAACTTCCAGCTCCCAGATTTCTATGTAGCATGCAAGAAAGGGAAACAGAGAAAGAAGTCTCACAAATCAAAGAAAGTTCATTCTATTGAGATTCCTCTTGAGCATCTACATATGGATCTGTTTGGCCCTGTCAACACAAAAAGCATTGCTGGTGATTGGTACTGCTTTGTGGTGACGGATGATTACTTAAGATTCTCTTGGGTGATGTTTCTGAAAGCAAAATCAGAGACATTTGAATCATTCAAACATCTAGTTACCACATTGGAGTCACTCTACAAGCTGAAAGTAAGGAAAATACATTCAGACAAAGGGACAGAATTCAAGAATCAATGGATGGAGGTATTCTGTGATGAGAAAGGGATTGTTCATCAATTCTCTTCTGCCTGCACTCCACAGATGAATGGAGTTGCTAAACGGAAGAATAGGAGCTTGATAGAAACAGCAAGGACAATGCTAGCTGACTCAAAACTGTCGGTTCAATTCTGGAACGAGGTAGTGGCTAATGCGTGTTATATTCTAAATTGGGTTTTAGCGGTCAAACGTCATGGAAAAACTTGTTATGAGTTGCTCGAGCAACGTAAACCCAACTTGGACTATCTGGAACCATTTGGCGCACCCTGCATGCTATTATAGAAAAATCAGACTTGGAAGTTCTGCGAGAAGGCAGAAGAAGGTATCTTCCTTACTCAACTGGTCAGGTAGAAAGTGTGGTGCAATGTTGATGTACAAAGATACACCACCCCCCTTATGGGAAAAGGACCTTCCTTCTTCTTTTACTGTGATGGAATTTTTAAATCCTTTCAACTACCTTCTTCCCATTCTAATGATGAGGTGGCCACTCAAATGATGTACGATGTTCTGAACACTCATACTCGAGACTCGACATCCTCAGCTCCATTAGAAGGTACTACTAGCCCTTCAGGGGGAGAGCTAGAGATAAGTGATTCCTCCTCTGATGGTGAAGAAGTTAATGTGAACAAGGAGGAACAGGTCCCCACTCCTAAAAGTACACCTGCAGCTGATCATGAAGTAACTGGAACTTCTGAACCCAGTTCTTTAACAGCCACAGAAACTGATCCTGTGATTCAAAACCTGGATGATGAACTAGAAGTTCCCATAACTCTTGTAACTAGGATTAATTTGAATCATCCCCTAGACAACATCATCGGGGATATTCTCTTGAGAGTTCAGACAAGAAATCAGCTTTACTCAGCTGACTATGTTGCGGTCATGGAAAAGGGGTACATACACGACGGGGCATATCGATGTTTTGTGTCTCAAGTTGAGCCTAAGTATGTAAGCGAGGCCTTAAGGATGAGGCATGCGTACGTGCCATGCAAGAAGAACTCCTACAGTTTAAGAAGTTAGGTGTCTGGACACTTGTTAACAGACCAAAAGGTGCAAAAGTGATTGGCACTAAGTGGTTCTTCGGTGTAAGAAGAATGACCAAGGGGTCATAATCAGAAATAAGGCTAGGCTAGTTGTTCAAGGGTACAGGAAAGTCGAAGGAGTTGACTATAATGAAGTGTTTGCACCAGTGGCCAGGATGGAAGCAATTAGAATCTTCCTAGCCTATGCATCCTTTATGCAGATCAAAGTATATCAATTGGATATGAATAGTGCATTTCTTTATGGTGAGATCCGTGAAACAGTTTATGTCAGTCAACCCGAAGGATTCGAGGATCCTTACCATCAGGATAGAGTTTATAAACTAGACAAGGCTTTGTATAGGCTCCATCAATCCCCTCGAGCCTGGTATGAGAAGCTCTCTACTCATCTGCTGAAACATGGATTTCGCAGAAGTGTAATTGACTGCACATTATTCATAAAGGAGAAAGACAGTGATTTACTAATAGTGCAGATATACGTGGATGACATAATCTTCGGTTCCAAAAACGAAGCTTTCTGTAAACAATTTGAATCGGTGATGAAAGCTGAGTTTGGAATGAGTGCCATGGGAGAGATGAAGTTTTTTCTTGGTTTACAGGTAGATCCGACACCAAATGGAATATTCCTGCATCAGACCAAATATGTTGGAGATATCCTTAGTCAGTTCGACATGGAGAATGCAACGCTTGCTGGTACTCCACTTGCTACGAACCATGATGTGGCACCCGACAAAAATGGTGATCTGGTAGATGCCACAATGTATTGAGGAATGATCGGATCTCTGATGTACCTCACAGCTGCGCGTCCTGATATTATGTACGCCACGTGTCTCTGTTCCAGATATCAGGCAAAACCAAAACTAAATCATCTGATCGGGGTAAAAAGGATCTTTTATTATCTGAAGGGTACTCCAATGCTTGGGTTGTGGTATCCTCATGACGATGACTTTGAGCTAACGGCGTATAGTTACTCAGATTGTGGTGGTTGCAAGATGAAATACAAGTCAACATCTGTGCGATGTTAGTTCTTTGGAAGACGGCAAGATACCTGGCAGTGTAACAAGCAAACGTCTGTTGCTTTGTCAACATGTGAAGCTGAATACGTTGCTGCGGCAAGTTGCTATTCACCAATTATCTGGATTGAACAGCAAATGCGAGACTACGGTTTGAAATTCTCTAACACCCCTATATTTGTTGATAACTCTGCTGCTATTGCTGTCACCAAAAATATGGTCCAACACCCTAAAACTAAACACATCGGAATTAAATATCACTTTATATGTGACTGTTTTGAAAAACAATTAATCGATGTAGTAAAACTAAAATGGATTTCCAACGCGCCGATCTCTACACAAAAGCTTTTGATAAACTTCGATTTCATTATCTATTAGAGGTTAATGGCGCTAAGATGAAAGATGATGTGATTCTAGACGAATCAAGTTCATAGTCCGTCTCTATGTTTTATTTTTTAATTTAATTTTTCTTTATTTTATTTTTTTCTGTCTTTAAAATTTCAAAAAACACAAAAAGATTTTCGGTTTTAGAATTTTAGGGGAGATTAGTTTTAGTTTCAGTAGTTAGTATTTAATTACTTAAAAAAAGGGGACGGGCATATAAGCTAAAAAGCAAAGGCATCAAATCTGTGAAATCGATTCAAGATTATGGAAAATGATAGTACACAGGCATCGAATTGTTTGGGAGACCAAAAACATTTAAATGTTCTACTATGGTATATTCAAAGTTACAGAAAACTATAAGTCTAAAAAGTCAAAAGCTAATAAGTTGAAAAATGATAGTAAGCTAGTCTGCTACTGTGGTTACATAGAGATAGTAGATCTAGGGGTTGCAAGTCCATTATATGATGTGTCGGTAGATTCAACATAATAGACTAGCAGACTTCATTGGTGAACAAATTAAAATGAAATCATTCAACAGGCTGTGGGTGTCCATCTCATCCCTGGTTAACACAATCAACTTATTTCCAATAAGGGGTGAAAAGCAAAATGAACGCCACAAATGTGTGCGGATGACCATAAAAAGGAGCAAAGTGCAGGAAAATTTGTGAAACACAATCAAACTAATGACAAATATTGTTGGTGCGTTATATATAAAATAAAATTGCTCTAACAAGAAGATAGGTTGTGTGCCTCTCTGCTGTGCGATGGCACTGACCTGAGGATAAGCACAATCTAAATATTCTAGAATTCATTGTTGTTTGCACCTCTCTGCTGTGTGATGGCATTGACCTGACGCTTGGCATCTCATTGAAAGCTCTTAGAATAGTTTCTTCTTGTCAAAAACCCGTAGACCGCTCAAAATCTCCTGAGAAAAGTTGATTACCATGTAAGTGTGGGATCCATAAATACTTGTTGAAATAATAAACCTAAATAATCACCAATGTATGTCAAAAATCTGTGTATCGATTTAGTTGGACAAATATACTGACAATCATCGTGACAGCATTCCCCGATGGTCAAAATCAATGTGTGCTATATTACAGCACTAGCATGATTTCCTATTAGTGCTCCTGACTCATAGATGAATAAGACTCTGTAAATGGTAAATATAACGTTCTTTGTATCTATGTAAATATAAAAGGCCCCAAATGATTATGTTTATGCCTGTATGATTCCATAAGAATCTTTCTAGATAAGATGAAAATACTTGAAGTTGTTCTGCTCAGGGGGAGAAATCATTTAAGGAATGTTAAAATGTTTTCAACCCACCTCGGATGAAAAATACAAAAAGATTGTCTTAATTTAGTTTGTTTAAAGTTTTTCTTAGCTTTAGTTATGTTTGTATCGAGTCCACGTCAGACTATGTAACAAGAAAAAATCTGTGAATGTCACAAATTGAACCGAACTTTATCTGATAAAAGCCTGCTTCTGAAATGTTAAAAAGATCATGTCTGAGGTGATCACGGGGGTAAAAGGATCACGTCTGAGGTGATCAAATGATTTTAATTAAAAAGATCACGTCTGAGGTGATCAAATGGTTTTCAGTTAAAAGGATCACGTCTGAGGTGATCAAACAGTTTTGATTAAAAGGATCACGTCTGTGGTGATAAAAAGTTTTTAGTTAAAAGGATCATGTCTGAGATGATCAATGGTCATAATATTATATATCAAATTCAAGTTTTTGAAAGGTTGGGAAAAATGAAGTCAAAATCATAAGTATGGACCAATCACACGATTGGACCATAAGTATGTACCAATCGCACGATTGGATCATACGTATGGGCCAATCACACGATTGGACCATAAGTATGAACCAATCACACGATTGGACCATGAGTATGGGTCAAGTATATGATTGGATCACAAGTATGAACCAATCGTATGACTGGCTAAAAGAGTCTAAGTCAGTCGCATGACAGAACCTCAGTCGCACGAAGGAATCATGTGTATGGGTCTAGTCACACGGCCGAAACACAAATCAGTATTAAATAGGGCTCAGTCGGTCGTAGCCCTACACTTGACTTCAAAAAGCTCTCAAAAACCGCCGATTACCAAGCCACCCTTTTCAAATTCTTCTCTGTAACTGCCACTGATTTCGCCTTACTAACCGATTATTATCCATTTACAGGTACAGTGAGACTGAAAACATACAATATGAGAACGTTAAATCAATCCAAAATGTCCGAATCACTTAAAACAAGAACCGAGACAAAGAACCCTAAAATAGAGCACTTAAATGGACCTAAACATGTAATTAAAAGACAATAAGTCTAATATCGAGTCCATGCGCGTCTAATGAATCCAATCTTGATGTGTAAATGGCTGTTTTGACAAAAAATCAAAATTTTGGACTCGCACAGTGGATATGCGAAAGGACATACGGATGAACTTCATTCGTACGATAGAGCCAGACGCACGATTCAATTGCACGATTGAACCAATCGGTGACTCAGTCGCACGACTAACTCAACGCATGTCATGGCATACAACTAAGTTCAGTCGGAGGCTCAATTGTACGACTGAGTTCAGTCGTATGGTTCAATCGTACGATTGAAACAGTTGGATAAAATCTGTTCTAACTAAAATGTTCTATCTTGTGAACGGATCTAACGTGTTTGTTACTAGTGTTGCAGCAAAATGGCTGACAGATGGACGATGAGCACTAAGCACAATATCATTGCTTATCTCGACCTGACGTCTAGGAATGCTTCAGAGTTTGTAGGGATTGTAGACTTCCTTCGACGGTGGAGGATATATAGAGCAGTTTTAGCTCCTTGCAAACCGTATCGATCCATTCAGCAGGCATTCTGGGAGAATGATGTGGTCGATCACTTAGTCGAGCCATACCGGATCCGAAGTTCTATCTTTGGACTAGATATTGTTATAGGGGAAGACGACCTTAGGAGAGTCTTGGACTTGGGTGAGGATGGATACTACCCAACCAAGCTACATCCCCTGATAGTTAGGGGTTGCTTCTTGACGATCCAGTACGTCAGTGACATCAATGCCGGCGTGCTTAACAAGAGCAACATGTGCCCACAGTTCAAGTACTTGGCACATGTGATCCTCAAGTGCATTTCATCAAGGAGAGGAGGATTTGACGAGATGAGTGATCAAATCTAGAATGCATTCTCTGCGCTGGTACTGAACCACCCATTTAGTTTTTCGAGGATGTTCTTCAGGTATTTGAGGGAGAACATAGAGGCAAAGGGGAAGGAGGGTTTTTGCATGTACCCAAGGTTCCTATAGATGATTATGGACGAGAAGCTCCCCTCATTGCCCAAGAACAAGGATGATGAGGTAGCGTTAGAGGTTATGGATGATACTACCATGGGAAGGATAAAGGTTTACCAGGGCAAGCAGGTGAAGCCCGCGGTCAGGAGGTTGTTTGGTCATCTGGCCAACATTGATTATGTCGCACCAGCCAGAAAGAAGTGGCACCATGATGACAGCGACTCCGATGTTGAGCCGATCATGATCCTAGATGATGACAACGATGACGATGATGATGACCAAGATCATGGTCAAGGTTGTGGAGAGGAGGGCTCGAGCCAATCATGAGCCACTTACACGTCTACTATTCCTCCACCACCTCAGCAGAGTGGTGCTTCAGCACCTGGTGGATCTGAGCAAGCTGCCATCCACCAGGACTTTCTGATTGATAATGACGTTGAGTCTGATGATGAGCCTCTCATAAGGAGAGTAGGTAGCAGGGTTGTTGCTACAAAGAAGGGCAAAGAGGTGGTTGGCGGACGCCAAGTTGGTAATGAGGGTGGTGACACTGATGTCACAGATCCATCATACACACCCGACCAACCGATGAGCTCAGGGGGAGCCCCGATTGCCAAGGGTTCCAAGAGGAAACGAATGGACCAACCCTATGGCAACAAGGGCAAGAGGCAGAGATTAGTACTGATCAGTTCTTCCACCACCACAGCAACTGCCACAACCACTATCACTGATACTACCACCACTGCCACTACCTCCTTCAATGCCACCACTTCCATCCCAGCCACCACCACTACCATACCATCCACTACTCATATATCCACAACCACCTCACCCACCACACCCAAAACAGTTCCACCACAATCCATTCCCACTCCTACTCCTATCTACACCACATCCACCACTGCACCTACTACTCCCCAAGCGGGCACATCTTCCCAGTTCCCACCTCCACAGAGCTCTACTCTATCCATGGTTGGGTTAGAGGAACAGTTGGCCAGCCTAAACAGACTAGTGCTGAAGCTGTTGGCAACCGATGATATGAGGGCCAACCAGCTAAACAACTGATGGCAGTAAATGCAGCACAGGGCAAGCAGATTGCCCAGCTTACTGACAAGAATGAAACTCATGAGAGAGCTTTAGTTCGAGCTCACAATGCCCTGCAAGCTCAAAACAAGCTAGTGCTTGCATCTGCCAAACGGATTGATGAGTTGGAGAAGAAGAACATGAAGATGATGTTGAGGCTGAAGGGAACAAAGAGTGAGCCTCTAAAGATTAATGGTGATGGAGATG
>BJCO01777759.1:0-24770 GCA_018326465.1 Flaveria floridana | reverse complement strand
CACTTATGTGAGTCTGATGTATGATGATGGATCCGTATTCATGAGCGGGCTATGTGCCTAGCAGTGTGGATCAACTGTCGGGGTAAGCTACCATGAAGATGTGTACCGACGAGGATCAATCAACCGTCGGGGGTAGCGACCATGGATAACGTGTACCGACGGGGATTGACATTCGTTGTCAATCAACATGGAGATCTTGCTTTGTGCAAATCTCGCCTATGATGAAGTGAAACGTAATGAAAGAATGAAAGATAATGAACGTGCCTAATGTGATGCAAGTAATGTTTGTAGTATGATGTATGCGTGTTCATTATATGAAAGGATAAAAGATTATATTTTCTTATTTATATAAAACTAGAACTCACTCAGCGAAGCTGACTTTTGTATGTATGTTAGATTGTTTTGGTAGGTAAATCAAGTGTTAAGGCAAGACCTGATTAGGAGCTACTTGGAGGCTGAAGACTGGCATCCTGTAAAGATTCAACTAACTTTTATGTTTTGTGTAAAAATAAAAGAGTAAATTTTGTTAAGACAATGATTTGTAAATATAGAATTTCTAGTACAAATTCGGGTTTGACTCTAAGTTGGTGCTTTAGTTTTTGTTTATATAATTAACATTGTTATAATTCCGCTGCTTTAATAACTAACACTTTGTCAGTTTTGAACTAAAAATAAGGTTTTATGCAAAATGGCCCGGATTCGGGGCCTTACAATAGGCATCCTGACAGTTGAAGATTCATGAGGTTAACTATCCTACTCATGATTTGGAGCTAGTATTGTGGTCTTTACGTTAAAGATTTGGAGGCACTACCTGTATGGGACAAAGTGTACCATATTCACTGATAACAAGATTATGATTGTGAGATCCATTACCATCCGGGCAAAGCCAATGTGGTGGCGGATGCCCTTAGCCGAAAGGAAAGACCCGAGCCGATTCGGGTGAAAGCGTACCAGCTGATTATGACCTCTGATGTGATGAAGCAAGTCAAGGAGTTTCAAGGTGAGGCATTGAAAGAAGATCATCTTAACTCTTAAAGGATGAGAGGTCTGGTTGCGGAATTGGGTGAAAACACACTCGGTGTTAAACCCGATTTGGGTGGATGTGGATTCCTCGTTTTGGGGATCTACGCGTGAAGATTATGGATGAAGCTCATAAGACTCGATACTCTATTCATCCCGATGCTACAAAGATGTATTGAGACATGAAGAGAGATTATTGGTGGCCGGGTATGAAGCGTGATGTAGTGGAGTATGTGAGTAAATGCCTTACTTGTTTACATGTGAAGGTCGAGCACCAAAAGCCGTATGGGAAGATTCAACCTTTGGATATACCGGAATGGAAGTGGGAGCACATCACCATGGATTTCATTACGAAGCTACCACGTACTCCGAAAGGGTATGATGCTATATGGGTGATTGTTGATCGCTTGACAAAGAGTGCTCACTTCCTACTGATCCGCGAGACATATTTATCTGAGAGGTTGGCTGATCTGTTCTTCAAGGAAATTGTAACTCGTCATGGTGTGCCGATGTCTATTGTGTCTGATCGTGACACCCGGTTTACATCCAAATTTTGGAAGAAATTCCATGACACGATGGGGATGAGGTTACACATTAGCACGGCTTATCATCCCCAGACTAATGGTCAGTCAGAAAGGACCATTTAGACATTGGAGGACATGCTTCGGACATGTGTGATTGATTTTAGGGGAAGTTGGGATGACCACTTACCATTAGCGGAGTTCTCATATAACAACAGTTATCATGCCATTATTGGTATGCCACCTTATGAGATGTTATACGGTAGGAGATGCAGAACACCCGTCTGTTAGGGTGACATTGGTCATAAAGAGTTAGGGAGCGTTGAGGTGATCGAGGCTATGACTAAAAAGCTTGAAAAGATCAAAGCCTTCATGAAGGCAGCCAAAGATAGACAGAAGTCGTATGCTGATAAAAGACGCAGACCGATTGAGTTCTAGGTGGGTGACCGGGTTATGTTGAAGGTCTCACCTTAGAAGGGTGTCATTCGTTTCCGAAAGCGAGGCAAGTTGAGCCCGAGATACATAGGCCCTTTCCGAATCATTGCTTGAGTAGGAGAGGTGGCCTATAGATTGGAGTTACCAGATGAGTTAAGTAGAATTCAACCACATTCCACGTATCTTATCTAAGGAAGTGCTTGGTAGACGAAGATATGATTGTTCCACTGGAGGATATCGAAGTAGACGAACGGCTCAATTATGTGGAGCAACTAGTGGCAATCATCGATCGAAAAGAGAAGAGGCTGAGAAATAAAGTGGTTCCTCTTGTTCGTGTACAGTGGAAGCATAGGAAGGGATCCGAGTCAACGTGGGAGACCGAAGAAGAAATGAGACATCATTACACACGTTTATTCGAGCAATAACAGGTTTCGGGGATGAAACCTATATAAGGGGGTGGACTTGTAACGCCCGGATATTTTCTTTGATGCCGACGAAAGAAGAAAAGAAATAAAGTCCAAAGTCGAGGGACCAAACTTGCCAAAACGGGCAGAAATTTGGATGAGTGGGGGTATAAAAGGGGGAGGGCAGCCCACACCCTCCCCATTCTTGCAAAACTCAACCAAAGGGAGGAGAGAAAGAGTAAAGGGAGAAAACTTGGTTCGGGTGGATTCGAGAGAGCAAAATCATCGTGTAATGGGTCCAATTGAAGCTCTACTTCTCGGTGTTATTTGTGTGAGTTCTAGAACCCCTCTTTTACATGTTTTTGGCCGATTTTGGGGCTGGAACACATCTAAAAACCCGTTTTATGTATGTGTGTGTTTGACCCATTTGTATGTGTTTGCGTGTGATGCGTTTGGAGTTTGTTTCCGGGCTTGTGTGTGCTTGAATGGTGTTATGGTATGCATTCCTAAGGTTTAGTATGGTTGATTTGGGCATAAAATGGGTTTGGATGAGCTTGGAGGTCGAAAATGGCAGATTAGGTTCGGGATGAACTGCATTCTGCATCAGCTAGGGCTAGGCGACCGAATGGAGGCCATACGGCCAAATGAGGTGCGATTAGGGTTCATTAGCACGATTGAGATTCATTCGCATGATTGGGGGCCAGCCGTATGGGGCTTCATGCGACTGAGGGCCCATTCGCATAAGTGCTCATCCGCATTAATTTCATCCGCACAAGGTGTTCATTCGCATTAGTTCCATTCACATGGGACTCATCCGCATTGAGTCCATCCACATGAGGTCCATTCCCATAGTGTTCATTCGCATGGATGTCCATTCGCACGAGGCTCAATCGTCTGGTGTTCATTCGCATGGGGTTCAGTCGCATGGGAGGCCCTGCGACTGAAGGGTGCCCATATGCCCATGTAGGGCTGGTGTACAGAGGAAAAGTGTAGTTTAATTACTGACTTTCGAGGGGAAGCGCAGATGTAAGTTTTGACATAGAAGTTCCCATAAGTTCATGGAAGATGATTGTTGAGACCTTAGTGGTTATGTTGGGCATGATGATGATGTTGCATGATTATGCATGATGTATGTTATGTATGTATGATGTTGCCCTGTATAATGATGCTATCCGTGTATAATGATGTTCCTTATTATGATGTATGTTTATCTTTCCCGTGGCTTTACGTGTTACGTTAATGAACAAAATGAAAATATTATGTAACATAAAGTGGAAGATATTGAAAGAGGAACATGATGAATGCATGCATTAATGAATGATGAAAGTAAAGAAAGTCTTGCAAACAAATGTATAAGGTGAGCGACCCTGTTGTCACAACAGACTCGAAAGGGGCACGCCATTGAAAGGTGTTAGCCCAACGGTGTGTGGGTTCGCTACCCCGAGATGATGCACATCGGGGTCTTTCTTTGTGATTGACCATTTGTATAGAACCATTGCTGCATACCTTAGGTCCGGTACCAGGAATAGAAGGGTATTGCACATGGCAATGGTACAAGTAAACTTTACCTTAGGTACTGTGGCCAGAGGTGTGGTGCACCATTATAGAAGGTCTATGATAGGCTAGGTCCAGTACTAGGAAGCAGAAGGGTAAGGTTTATGGTTTGATGAAAAGAAAAGAGGTAGTGATGAAAGAATGTGAATGATAAGGACGTACGATGAATGAACGAAAGTTAAAGAATGAATGAATGAATGAATGTAATGAATATAATAATGATATTATCTATGTGTACGTATGATGTATGATTCATGAAAGTGAAGAACGGTTTTAACGAAAGAAAATTATGTTTTATTACAAAACTAAAACTCACTCAGCAACGCTGACTTTTATGTGTTTCCAGTTGGCAGCTAATGGTTTCTGAGGATGACACGGGGTGGCTAGTCAGCTCTTTTGTATGGCATCCATTCATATAATGCTTTTGTGATGTAATGCAACAATGTATTTTGTAATTGATTAACGATGTATTATTTTGCAAAAGCCTTTATAATGAAATGAAGTGTCATTTTTGAATGTTTCCACTGTAATGTTTACTTAAGATAAATGAGAATGTATACTTTATGTGCGATGATCGACGAGCTGTAAGCGTCCTGGGAATGGGGCCTTACACACAATCATACCCTTCTCGGCTAAGAACTTCCTCAAATGAGATACATGAAATGTCGGGTGAATTCCACTTAACTCATCGGGTAGCTCCAATCGATAGGCTACCTCTCGTACTCTGGCAGCAATTAGGAATGGCCCAATATACCTCAGGCTCAAATTCCTTTGCTTCCTAAATTGTATGATCCCTTTCTAAGGTGAGACTTTCAACATAACTAGGTCGCCCACCTAGAACTCGATCGGCCTACGCCTCTTGTCGGCGTATGACTTTTGCCTATCCTTCGCCGCCTTCATAAAGGCCTTAATCTTCTCCCACTTTTCAGTTGTAGCATCAATCACCTCAAGGCTTCCCAACTATTTCTGCCCGATCTCACCCCAACACACGGGCGTCCTACGCCTTCTACTGTATAGCATCTCATAAGGAGGCATACCAATACTAGAATGATAGCTGTTGTTGTATGAGAACTCGGCTAACGGTAAGTGCTCGTCTCAACTTCCACCGAAATCAATGACGGATGCCCGAAGCATATCTTCCAGCGTCTAAATGGTCCTCTCCAACTGAATATCTGTCTGAGGGTGGTAAGCTATACTGATGAGTAATCTCGTCACCATCGCATAATGAATTTTCTTCTAAAACTTAGATGTAAACCGGGTTTCACGGTCGAACATGATAAACACTGGTATGCCATGACGAGTCACAATCTCCTTGATAAATAGTCCCGCCAACCTCTCCAATGAATACGTCTCGTGGATCGGTAGAAAATGACCACTCTTCATCAATCGGTCGACAATCGCCCATATGGCATCGTAGCCTCTTACCGTACGTGGCAATTTTGTAATGAAGTCCATAGTGATCTGCTCCTACTTTCACTCTGGTATATCTAATGGTTAGATCTTCCCGTATGGCTTCTGGTGCTCCGCCTTTAGTTGCAAACAAGTAAGGCACTGCGTCTAGACCCCTCATATGCTTGGAATTAATCTGATCCTCCTTTAGAGCTTCGTCCTGAAACTCTTTGACCGGCTTCCTCACGTCAGCGGTCATGACCAACTGATAAGTCTTCACCCGAATCGGCTCGGGTCTCTCCTTTCGACTAAGGGCATCATCCAATGCTTTGGCTTACCCGGATGGTAATGGATCTCCCGATCATAATCCTTGATGAGCTCCAACCATCTCCTCTGCCTCATGTTCAGTTCCTTTTGCTCGAAGAAGTACTTCAAGCTCTTGTGGTTGGTGAAGATGGTGCACTTCGTCTTGTACAAGTAGTGCCTCCAAATATTCAATGCGAATAGCACACCCGATAGCTCCAAATCATGGGTAGGGTATTTAGCCTCGTGGACCTTCAACTGTCGGGACACATAGGCTATAACCTTTCCCCGTTGCATCAACACGCAACCCAATCCTGAATAAGAAGCATCCGAATAGACAACCAAGTCTTCGTTTCCTTCGGGTAGCATCAAGACTAGAGCTTGCGTCAACCTCATCTTTAACTCTTTGAAAGCCTTCTCCTACTCTGGACCCCACACGAACTTTACATCCTTTCGGGTCAACTTGATCAATGGAGAAGATATCTTAGAGAAGTCCTGGATGAATCTCCTATAATAACCCGCCAAACATAAGAAACTACAAATATCAGATGGCGTCTTTAGAGACATCCATTGCATGACCGCCTGCACCTTTGCCGGGTCTACCATAATCTCCTCGGGATTCACCATGTGACCCAGAAATTGAACTTCACGCAACCAGAACGTGCACTTGGACAATTTGGCATACAATTTCTCCCTTCAATACGTCTCCAACACCTCACTAATATGACTGGAATGTTCCTCCTTGCTTCTCGAGTAAATCAGGATATCATCAACAAATACACTCACTGAATTATCCAACATCGAATGACACACCCGATTCATTAAATCCATAAAAGCAGCTGGCGCGTTAGTTAAACCAAAGGACATAACAAGGAATTCGTAGTGTCCATAGCGCATACAAAAAGCTGTCTTAGGAATATCATACTCCTTCACCTTCGAGAACCAACTAATGGTAACCAGATCGAAGATGTATCCTCGAGAACCAACTGGCACCTTGGAGCTGATCAAACAAATCATCAGTCCTTGGTAATGGGTACCAATTCTATAACATCAACTTGTTCAGCTCATAGTAGTCAATGCACATCCGCATACTACTCGGTCGAATAAACCCCTTGTCCAACAGCTCTTGCAACTGAGTCATCAGTTCCTTCATCTCCGATGGAGCCAAACGAAACGGCTCCTTAGCAACACGTTGGGAACCGGGTATTAGGTCAATTTGGAACTCGATCTCACGCTCAGGTGGCACACTAGATAGATCCTCCAGGAACACGTCCGGGAAGTCACACACAACAGGTACGTCTAACAGTCATGGTTCTATCATATCCATATCCTTCATGTAGGCCAGATAGGTTCCACATCCATGCCTCATACACTTCTCTGCCACCACCATCGAAATCACTTTCAGGACCGTGCAAATCCTATCATCAGAAGTCATCACCGCACTCCTGTCTGGTGCAACCAATCGAATCATCTTCTTACAACACACGATGCTTGCCTCGCAGGCTGCTTGCCAATCCATCCCTAGGACTACATCGAATCCTCCTAAGGGCATCAGAAAGCACCTAGCAGAAAACTTATGACCTTCCAACTCTAGCACACACTCCTTTATCATGTTAGAAATCCTGGTAGACTTACCCATGGCAGTTTCTACATCGAAAGGCTCATCAATCTCTCTACTCCTAGCAGGTAACTTATCATAGAAAGCAGTAGAAATGAAACTTCCAATAGCACCGGAATCCAAAAGCATAGAGGCACAAGTTTGGTTCAAAAGTAATGTACCTGACACCACGTTGGGGTCCACCCTAGCCTCCTCTACAGTCATAGTAAACGCTCGGGCTTTGGCCCTCTACCCCTCTTTCTCCTTCCCAGTCTCTTTCCTTACCTCGGAGCTCTCAGCCCTTGACTTCTCGCAATCCCTGCTCAAGTGCCCCTATTCATCGTAGTTATAACACCTCATGACCCCACATTCCCTCGCCACATGGCCGGGTCTTCCGCACTTGAAACAGATGTCCGATCCCCATTTACAATCACCCACGTGATTCTTCCTACACTTACCACACACCTTCACCACCACATCGGTCGCAATCGTCTTGCGACCCTCTAGCTTCGACTTCTTAACTTTGGGGGTGAATCCACCACTGCCAAACCCTTTCCCATTCCAGTTCCTGTCACCACCACCCTTCTTACTCGCCTCCACCATGACTATCGCCTCTCTCTCATCATACAATCTCCCTTCCAGATCAATAACCGACCTAAACGTACTTGGCCGGGCGGCTATCAGATGGATACGGATATCTGCACGCAGACCCTGAATGTATCCCTTAATCTTTCGTGATACAGGCGTCACCTGATCTTGCACCAGCCATGCCATCTCGTTGAACTTTGTATTATACTGCTGGTGTGTCATGGTCCCCACTTCCAACTGCAGGAACTCCCTCTCAACCTTATCCAACTCCCTATGAGGACAGAACTCCTCAATCACCAACTTCTTCAGTTCTGGTCACCTTATCCTGCCAATAGTTGAACTACCCTCAGCCTGGACAATGTTATCCCACCAGCATAAGGCTGAATCCACAAACGAGTGGGAGGCAAACTTCACCTTCTGATCCTCTTGGCACATGCTAATATCAAGTACCGCCTCCATCTCCCTCACCCATCGATGAGTAGTAACAGCACTACCATTCCCATCAAATGTCAGGGGCCTGCATCTTTAGAATGCCCCATAATTACAGCCCTGTGTAGTTTCCTGCACCACTTCTTCCTCCTCCTCATTATCACCGGAGAAAGCCGTCTCATCCTCTGGTTGCTCCCTTCCACCTCCCTTGTCATTCCCTCTCTCATTAGCCTTCTTCCTTTCCTCCTTCTCTTTTTCTCATCCTTCCTCAAAGCCCTAATAAATTTGGGCACCACAGACGGTAGATACGCCTGCATATCCTGGTGAACCTTCTCAACTACCGCCTCTTTCACTGAGGCCCTCAAGTTAGCACTCTCATCACCACCTTCCTGGTGATGGATCTTGGGCTCTTCAGGTGCCGTTTCGGTAACTCTAGCCCTGTTCCTCGTGACCCGTGATCCAACACCACATCCACCATGTACTCCTCCTCATGAGGCCTTCGATGATTTACCACCTTCCATCTCTAAACGCTATAAGATTTAAATACTAACACGATCATTCAAGGTAATAACTCACATTATGTCAAGTATAGTAAGTCCATAATTACAGTGGCCAATTGTCATTAGCCACTTACTTTACTCTTCATTCCCTAAGAGTTCCCTATCCTGACTACATCAATATTCAAACCTACTTGAGAGCATATAAATCACATAACATGCACACCTACTTCCTTTTCATTAGCGCACGTAAAACGTTTACATGCAGGGATGTAGCTACTAGGCCTGGCGTCCCTTCCCTTTTCCATCCCATTCTCAGTTTAAGTTATTGGTTATAAAAATATTTTACCCAAGTCTCTTCAACTTTAGCTCTGATACCAACTTGTAAGGCCCCGTTCCCGGGACGCTTACAGTTCGACGTTCATCGCATAAAACGTTTAAAATACAACATTTGTAGCGGAATTTAAACTTTTTATTAATAATAAAATCCTGTTAACATATCATGTCATTTCATTTTTACATCCTGTAAGTTTCATGAACACGATATGTTTTTCCAAAATATGGATACCAGCCTTCAAACATATCCACTAGCTTATGCATCCACACCTGCACCTCCTTAGCATCAAACTTTACCTGCCAATTATTATGTATACAAAAGTCAGCAACACTGAGTCAGTTCTAGTTTTATAAGTAAAATAATTTACTTTCATATAAGCATATCCTTTACTTTCGCACGTTATCATACATTGTACATACCTTTACATAATAATCATTATTATCTTCCGCTATCATTCGTTTTCGCACGTTATCGCACATTTTATACTTTTAATCTTTAATCTAGATCCTGTCTCATGCTATGCCCTATCATTGTGCACAAAGCAACTACCATCTTGGGGCCAAGTGATTAGGATCCCATTTTTGCACATTATCGCACTTTATCGCACATCATCGCCAACCACAAAGGTTGACACCCCTGTGTGCATACTCAAGGGTTAGCTAAACCGCACACAGTTGAGGTAACATCTACCACATGGAGTTCTAAAACTCCATCATTCGCTTGCAAGACTTTTATTCGTTCATTACGTTCCACATTCATCACCGTTATCATTCACTTTTATTACATAATACATTACTTATTCATTCGCACGTTTTTAGTAAAGTCACATTGTAAAATACATAGTTTTGAAAACTATTACATCGTAGAAAGATAACACATCACACTTGCAACATACTATGCGAAAACTTACATACATCAACTTTAACATCTCACACGAAAACATAACATTTCACGCGAGAACAATGCACCACTCAAAACCTGCATTTTTAAACATCAAACCACTTCGTGCAAAGGCTGCCACGTGAGAACTTCTTGTCGCGCAACAACATCATCTCACGCGAGAACTTTGCTTCTCGCGTGAGAACCCTGTTTTCGCACGAAACCTGCAGATTTGAATTTCCTAACGTACAACTTCAACTACTTGCGCGAAAACGACATGTTTCCTGTCCATTTCTCTAACTTTACACGTCTACGGCTGCCTAACATGTCTAACATCATAAAATCATCATACTAGGCATAAACAAGCATTTTCACACGTATAGTATGCATAGTAGCCCCAAAACATGAAGACTTACGTAAAAAGGGGACTAGAAACTCACCTTGTGAAGTTTTAGCATAAACTCGACCTTCCTGAAGCTTGTACTGAACGAAAACTACATAACTGTGGTTTACATTTGTTAATAATCGTTCCTTCATACTAAGCACAAGTAACTACATGAGGTTACATACCTTAACACTTCGAATCTGCACTTTCACTCTCTAAACCACAGCTTTCTCTCTCTAGCAGCAACACTTTTCGCATAAGTGAGTGCCATACATGGGGGTTTGTAGTTATTTATACCCCATGTCAACTTCTCGTAGGCCTCTCGCGTTAGAACATCATTTCTCGCCAGAACATCCTTTCACGCGAGAACAACCATTTACGCACGAGAACCCTGTTTTGCGCAAAAACTTCTACTGCCTTTCTTTTTCTCAAAATTTCTGGGCGTTACATATTACAATCAAGGTTTACTATGTGTAAAGTTTACTCAGGGTTCTTGGCGCTACAGAAAGTGTGAAAACTTTATCTATTTATAGGTCTTTTACAATGAACTGTACAATTACTTAACTACCCTGACATAAAACCTAGGCTTTACTAATTGTTGATTACAAAATAACTATATAATCATTTTTGTTGATTTATGAAATGGATGAAGCTACCAAAAACTCAATAATTCAGGATTGGCTACTAACTGCCGAATTCTGCCAAGTGCTAAATCAACATTTGAATCACATATGCAGAATGACTATTGATTATCATATGCTAAACAACTTATCAGCATTCAATAGATGATCTTCTGATCGACTTTTGCTGATCAACACTAAATTCCATGAGCTGTTGTTTAACTATTAAATCTGATGTGTACCATTGGTTGTACTGTTCTTCCTTTTAGAGACAAAATAGTACTGAAGCTGTCTAACTCTGATATGCTGATTTTCTGTCTTGCTGTACATTATGAATATAGAATACTTTATTTTTATTGTCTAGATTTCATAGTATAAAATCCCCACAGTTGTATAGTAGAGGCAAGCTTTGTTAAGCTACTTGGTTTATCTGCTGAATGTATCATTTGTACTGAAAAAAGAATAATAAAGTTAATACTTTGAAAGAAAAAACTTGTGTATTTTATCTTTATTCAAAGTATTCATGTTTGTTATTAAGTTGTTAACTTAGATTCTACATTTGTTAACTTCTGATCAAAGGAACCCCAATCCAACAATTGGTATCAAAGCCTTGCCCTTGATTTGCTTGAAGTAATCCTTTAACAAATCACTTGTTTCTTCTTTTGATCATACTATGAAACACAATATTTCTTCATAGTATTCTTGCAAAATGACAGATGTAGCCATCTCAAGTAAGCATGACTTGTAGAATGAAACTAAGACCAAATCTCCCATGATTACAACATATGACTATGATAACTGAATCCAAATTAAGGATTTCATAATGAATCAAGATGTGAGACTTTGGCTCTCTAAATTGAATGGACCTTATGTCCCCATGGTCCAAGCTGCAGGTAAATGGTGAGTCACGATTCCCAAAAATCCCATAAAATATTTAGATGAAGGTCTAAAGAATACGGATGTGGATTCTAAGGCTCTATGTCTAATCAAAATGAGCATACCAACCAACATAATGCATGGCTTTAAGAAATTAACAACTACTCAGAATTTGTGGGAATCATTAAAGTCTAGATTTGAAGGAACAGAGGATATGAAAGAAAATAATAGTGATGTCTGGAAGTAAAAGTTCAAGAACTTTGGTTTCACAAGGGGAGAAACCACGACTACTACATATCTTATATTTATTAAACTACTAAATTCTCTAATTGAACCAGGCCCGACCGTTCTCGGCTCCTTGGGGAGTAGTGCCCCCAAGACACAGCCACGCCAGGAGAATAGTGATGTTCTTAGAAAGTGCTTGAGGTCCCTACCAAAGACATGGACAGTTTACACTATGTGCATCAAAAGAACTAAAAATCTTAAGACAATGACTCTTGAGGAGTTATACGACATCTTGTGTGCTTATCAGATAGAGATGGTACCTATTCATTAGCTTGTTCATTACCCTCTTACTCCCAAGTCTATCAAACTCCTATGGTGACTCATCAAGTACCGATGATCACTTATCCTGAATCTCTAACTACTGAGTCTCAATCATCACCATCATTTACCAGATGGATTAGCAGGACTCGCTATCCTTTTAACAAAGAAATCTCTCAAACTCTATCTTTGGCAATGAATAGGCATACTTCTTTCAACTTTCTAAAGAAGGTATGGAGTGCATTCATCCTAATGATCTTATGGAAATGGACATCAACTATCTGATAGCCATGATCTCATCCGGGCCGAGCAGTTTCAATAGAGAGCCAGGAGAAAGTTCTTGAGGATAAAAAGATCTGAATTTGGGTTTGACAATAGCAAAGTGAAATGTTTCAACTGTAACCAATTAGGACACTTTGCTAAAGAATGTAAAACACAAATGTCAAACCCATCTCCTCCAAGCTTATCAAACCTTCCATAACACTCAGTTCATCAAAGTCCCTCTACTTCATCTAGGCCAAGAAATATAGTAGTTATGACCTTAATAATAGAGTTGATTGATTAGAGCTTTCAGGTAGAAGATGTTACTCCCATCGACGATGCATTGATGGCTGGAAGCTCAACCTCCTCACCTTAGGTAACTTCTGAACCCTGTTGTACACCCAAATGCATTGCTAAGGGTAACTTATATAGAAATCATAATTTGGATCTCATGAAAAATGTTAAATCAATTAGTCTTCTTAAAACTAATTTTAAGAAAAATGTTCAAGCTCATAGACAAAAGATAATAGAACAAGAAAAAATTGTTTCATAACTAAAATATGAGCAACTAACCTAGAAAGCCAAATTGATAATCTCTTGAGCAAACTAAAATCAGCATAATGTTATTTGGCTATAGCTAAAACATATGATGTAAATAAAAGGTTTAAACTGAAAAGTTTGAAAAATTACTTGAATTTATTGAAAAATCCTAGAAGTTGTATCAACCCAATATAGGTTTATGGTAAAATTCTATGGAACCACCAACAACATAGACTCCCACGTCAATCTCTAAGCGCACCCTTAAGGTAAAAAAGCAAGTATCTACTGAACCCAACTGTAGATGGACATCTGTTGAAAAGATTAAGACAATAGAGATGAAAGAGAAGTAGGGAATAGTTGAAGAAGTAGATCACGTCAATCTCTAAGCGCACCCTTAAGATAAAAAAGCAAGTATCTGCTGAACCTAACTGTAGATGGACATCTGTTGAAAAGATTAAGACAATAGAGATGAAAGAGAAGTAGGGAATAGTGAAGAAGTAGATGAAGACGAAGAGAAAAGAGGAAAGGAGGAGGAAGAAAGAGAGAAGAAGAGGAAAGAACTCAAGCCAAAAGCAAAAAAGACTATGATTCAGAAGATGGAGGTTGTAAAAGAATAACCATCTTCCAAAGTTAATGAGCTATGTGCTGAGTCAAACCCTTCCATCAAGGAAAAACTTCAATCAAAGCTCAACTGCAACAAGAAGACTCATAACAGAAGTTTATGTGCAGGTACCTCAAACACTATAGTAATAAGACCCCAACCGTAAACTCAAAGGTTCATTTCTGCAGCAATAGAAATCCATAACAAAAGGTTCCCAAAGAAGAAGAAGGAGCTAAGAACTGATGTTGACTGCAAGATAGGAAAGAATAACAAGATGAAGAAGAAACTACACGAGATTAGGTAGATGATGAAGTGACCAAAGAACCAAATGAAAATCACATGCCTAATGTGTGGGGAAGATAGTCACTTTGCAGAAGACTATCAATACAATCCCCTAGAACATTCCATTAAACATCCTAACAAGCCTAAACCCTTAAAGAAGTCTGCATGTAACAAGCAACCATAAAAAACCAAAGTTGGTGATCATAAAGCAATTCGAAAGCCAAATCCCTCAAGTGATGATTCTACAGCAAAGTCAGCACTTCTGAATGATCTGTTTAACAAATAAGCAACTGCAAATGTACAGAAGAATAGTACTTTTGGACGACCTTCAATATCATAAAAAACCTGAGGAGTTCATTACATGAAGAATGATGTCAAAGTATCTGTCCCACTCAAAAGAAAATCATAGAAACCAAAGACATCTATCGAATCCTTAGATAACCCAAAACGAAATAACACCCCTTAAGTGCTTACAGTTGATAAACAATTGTTGAAAACCAAAAGACCCAAGACTAAATAAGCTTAGGTCCCTATTTATCACTAATAATTTGTTCATGTGCAGGATTATCCATAGACAAAAACAAACCTTGAATTGTGGATAAAGGATGCTCCTGACACATGATAGGTGATAGATCATGGCTACTAAATCTAGAACCATATGATTGTGGATCTGTTTCCTTTAGAAGTGATACAAAGGGAGGATTCATTTACTGGTAGGGGGACAATCACCAATGGTAAGGTAAGAGTTGACAAGGTGAACTATGTGAAAGAGCTAAACTATAATCTACTGAGCATGTCTTAGTTGTGTGACCAAAAACATAGCACTCTTTTCACAAAGCATGAATGTATTGTTCCATCTCCTTGATTTGACATTCCAAATGACAATACTTTTAATAGTTCCTACGAAGGATAATTTGAACTTGCTCAACATGACGAATTGGATAATAAACTTAAAACAGAAGGAGTTTTGTATGCCTTAGGAACTTTAAACAAAGCCATATTTTTAATGTTCAAGGCCAATCCAAAAGCTTTTTCTGGGAAGGTAGCGCCCCTGTTCGCACACATGCTTGAGGTCATTGAGCTTGAAGGTAACAGCATGGCAAAACCCGCCATTGTTGATCCAACACCCTCCACCTCAAAGCCAAAAGAACAAAAAACAAAAGTAAATCCCTACATCTTCTACTAAGAAGATGTAGGCCCCTAAAGCTCCTTCACCCATACAGGAAAAACTAGAAACAAGGGTCAAGATCAAGTCAAAGATGTCTGTCATACCTAATAAAACCTCAAAGAAGAAGGTTTCCTTCCTTCTTTTGAGTAGACCCAAACTCAAGCTATAAGCACTCAATTAGAGTCCCAACACTCTATTGAGAAAGCCAAAAAAGATACCGATATTAATGAGACCTCTTTTGAGGAAAAAGTCTCATCAGGAACTGGTTCACATCCTTGGCCATTAGACTAATTTCTTTCATCTCCTATATACATATCAACTAACCCGGATGAAGAAGTCCATACTACATTTTAGCATGGTCCAGTATTCCCTCTTCCCATACATTATGGATAGTGGTGACTGATATGCTTGTAACATCTGACCCACATCTGTTATCCCAAAGATACTGATCCTAGGGAGGAAAGGGCCAATGTGGAAAAGGCTATCTCTACTGCTAATCCATCAATTAATCAGCAGAACAGAGATAACATCTTTAAGACCTCAACCATAGCAGCTCACCTTAAGAATGTCTCTTTGGAGTCATTCCTTGATGTGAAGATCCAGGGCGCCAAGAAACCACATCAGCTGGTGGGGGTACAGAGGCTTGACCTAGAATCTCATCTACCAAAGATTCCACACCTATAGATGAGGGTTGTATGCAACAAATTCATGAATTTACCGTCCATAACCTTCAGCTTGCTCAAAAACATAATGGATTACAAGCTAAAAATACGAGGCTTTAAGGTTATGCTAAACGAGCCAGAGTTCTCGAATTTGAGAACTGTTTGCTAAAATCTGTAGCAGATAGGGTCACTTAGGTGAAAAGTTAGCTAACAACTCTCTAAAAACAAGCTGGAAGAGCATCTACCCTAGAAAAATAACTTACAACTCTTCAATAAGCTGCAGCAAGGGCAATGGATCTTGAACATAAAGTTGAACAACTTTAAGAGGCCATTGACCTTCAACAATATAGCATCCTAAGCCTTAAGCTCTCAACACCACAAGAACCTTTGGATGTGCCTTCCCTTACCTACATAGTGTCATCTAGAATCTCAAATGATGCTACCAAAAAGGGGGAAGATGAGCCTAAAGAAGCTAAAAATATTCTCCAGAGATTGGCTAACCAAGTTGTACAAGCTGCACAACCAATCTTTTTTTCTTTAATATGGACTAAACAATTTGAGCCTCTATCTAAAGCTGAAGGCAAACTAAATGAGTTTCTAGATATGTATGGCTATGATAGCTTGGAAGAGAAGGACGTGAAGGCAAGGAAGGTAATGAGGAGGATGAACCAAAAAGGTTCAACTTGGGGAGAGGAGAATGTCAATGATGAAAAGATCAAGCACTTCTTCCTTGATCTATTGCAAAAGAAAGAGATTAGTTAAGTAATCATCAAAGAGAGAGTTTCTGCTTGGACTTATAGCCTCTCCCAAGGCATCTCCTCAAGAAGAAGCACCATTACTAAGAGTGCTATGAGATGTTACTGAAGTGCTGAACAAATTAGTTACTAATGCAACTGCTAAAAGTACCAGACAAAAGGCTTTTGCAGCAGATGAATCCTCAAACAAAATGGTGGTTTACATAAGAGGCACTCAAACCATGGAAAATGACATGGAAAGGCATGGTTGACTCTTAAAGTTGAACCAGCTCAACTTTATAAACAACAAAAAGATACCCTTGAGTCTGAATTCATAAAACCAGCTGAGGTGATATTTAGTCAACCGGATGGTTCCCTATTTAATTTGTTAATTGTTATAAGTCTCTCCCTTATTGTGAAATTATTGCATTGACTCCCTTTAATAGTTCTTCAATTGGTATCAGATCATTTTAGGCTCTTGATCGTAAGATCTCACCATCTTAAATCTTTCCAGTTTCACATAACACTTAACAACTCAAATGGAAGCTCTTAATATGATATGGAAACCGATACCATGACAAAATCTCCACTGATCACTCCTGATGACTTTGATACTTGGTGCCAAAGAATGAAAGGCATCATCAAGTCTAAAGAGAGAAAGATGTGCGGATATGTTTTCTCAGCATCTCATGTTCCAAGCACCACTTTAGTTGGTGGTATGATTCCAAAGGAAATGGTTGACTACCCAGAGGAGGATTGGAAGAAAATTGATGTATATTAGAAGGCCATGACCACTTTCCATCTCCTCTTTCTAACTGTATCTAAAGAGGCTTCAAGAAGTGCAAAACGGCAAAGCAGCTCTAGGATGCACTTAATCTCATGTATGAGGGTTTGAGGAAACCAAGGAAAACAAAAAAAAGACCTAATGAAGCAGCAGTTTGAGAACTTCACCTACAAGATAGGTGAAACCATGAATCCAAAGTACATCAAGTATGTTGAGATTTTGGATATTGTAGTGGATGTTAGAGTAAAACTTAATATATGGGACATTATGAAGAAGTTCATGATCTCTCTTTCTAGACAATGGGCTCGCTTCTGTGTAGCCATTAACAGAACTAAAAACCTCTCAACCGTTACCCTCATGAAGTTTTTTGGTATCCTTAGTGGATTCAATATAGAAATGAACATGCAAAATCCATCATGCAGCTCTTGTACAATTTGCAGAGTTCAACCCTTTATTTGGTTGAAAGGGACTATAGAGAACCAGAGCATCACCTTATCTGCTACCCTGACAACTCACAAAAGGGTCATTTTATCACCTTCCTGGAGACACCAAGGGACAAGTACATCCAAGGAACCCAATCTAAGAGACAAGCTCTTTTCAAGCCTTTTGTATTTGTTGATGGCTCTTCTCACACATACGGCCAAAAAATATACAAGAGGACAGGTAAAAAGTTTCCAAACAATGCTTCAAGTGTAAGTTTAGACTAGATAAAAGAAAGGTGAGGTGCTACAACTCTAACTTAATTAGACACTTTGCTAGACAGTGCAAGGCACCAAGGACAAGTAGTGGCCAAGCACAAACTAGACCAAAGTACACTGAGTGTGCTCTAAGACCTAAGAAGCCTTGCCAACCAAAAGAACATGTTGTTGTTGTTATTGTTGAAGAGGAAGGCTTTGACTAGAGATTCTAGATAGAAGATTTTTCTCCAACCCAAGCACTGGTGGTTAACCATGAAGAAACAAAGAACAAGAAGGGATTAGGATCTACTAAGATATCTCTTCCGCACACACTACTATGTATACAATCTCCAAGGTATGGAACATGTCAAGATGAGTTGCCTATCAAGACCCTATTCAAGGACAAGATGAGGTGGAAGAGGAGATAGTGAAGGATGTATTTGAGGTGAGTAAAGAGGGTCATCCTAAGAATGGTCACTATTCTCTAAAGGAGAGGAAAGAACCAAGGATGACCAAGTCTACAAGAAAGAACATGATCAGGGCAGCTAAAAGATAACTAACGAAAGCCCAAGAGATCAAGATCACTTTGAACTCCAAGCATAAACAAGTATTCATATCTGTTGGACTTAAAGTGGTGAAGACTGAAGACTCAACCATGTACTCTAGTACAAGGAGTCCTAACTAATGTCCAAATCATCCTGGTCAAGAGAGTAAGCCTGATTAAATGTGTGTCACTCCTACATAGCTGGAACTATCCAGTTTCAAGAGCAAGCCTCACCCTAAGAATCCTATTGCCTCGTGTGTAAAGATGAAGATGGAAGTGGAAAGTGATCAAGCTTAGCCTTTTACTCAGAAGAAGACTCTTAGAAGGAAGTCGACTGAATGCATCATATGTAGTAGTAATTCTCATTTTACTAAGGATTGCATCTATAATCCCAAAAGCACTATCCATATGAGCAAAAAGAAAACCTATGATAAGAAGAAGATAGCTTAAGAAGGAAAACCTCTTCCTTCTAAAAGCTCCAAAGTGAAGAAGAAGACAAGTGAAAACTTTCCCTTGAAAGAATAATTGGTTTTGAAGGAAAGGAATGCTTCTGGAGTACTAAAGTCTGTTTCAGTGGATGCAAACTCTTCTGAAGGTTCAGTTTCCAAAATTTCCAAAGTTATCAAAACTTTTGAAGTAGTGAAGGTCAAGTGTAGTCTTTCGAAGATGGTATGGATGAGAAAGGAAGACCATATGATTGAAAGTTTTTCAACAACAATAGCAAATGATCCTCAGAACTTGCATATAGGATCAATTACTATTGCATTGTATTTAGTTCACTTTGACAAGCCCATGACCAACAAGTGTTGAAGCCCTAGAAGATTAACATTTAGTCTTTAGTTTTAATTTTTGCAGTAGTATAGGGACTTATTTGTAAACATATGTTTCTTTTGTTTCTTTGATTAGTATAAATAGGATTATATGTATTTTGGTGCAGGTAGACATTTGAACTCTCTCAATTGTACATTGTAATCCTTTGCAACTATCAACAGAAACTACTATGAATTTTTGCATCTGTTGATTACTTTGTTCATATAATTGTTAATTGCTTAATTACAAACACAGAATCAATCTATTTGAACCTATCAAATGGTATCAGAGCCTTCGGTTCAGTGATTTGGAGCGTGAAACGACTTTTGAGCACCTGTGAATCACTTCAATCTGTGTTTTGATAGCAATTGTTCAATTAATTGTTGATTTCAGTTGTGTTTCATCATTTGAAACATAAATTGAATCACAACTAAGTGATTCGACACCTTCAGATCTGAATTTTCATCAGATTTTTGTGCAAACAGTTCTTCGTTGTTCGTACATAAATTTCAGGAAAATTCTGTTTTTTTGTTATTAATTGAGGGAAAATGATGTTAAAGGATTGATATTCGCTACATTCTACACTTGAATGAAGAGTTTGAGATCAATTAATTAAGTTTTGAAAACTTCGTTAAGATAAGGTTGTTACAAAAAGGATGAATTAGGCGTTTGATGTGTTGAAATCATCTGAAAATTCCTAAGTGTTTAGGCTCATGAACACTGTTCAAACGCTTTACCATTGTTTAGGATTTTCAGAGTTGACGTTTTGACACTGTTAATGAGCGTTTTAGAACTATTTGGATGTTTTTCAAAAACAAAGTCCCAGGCGTTTTGGAACTGTTTAGACGTTTTGGAACAGTTTAGACGTTTTGGAACTGTTTAGGCGCTTCATCACTATTTGGGCGTTTTGGAACTGTTCAGGCGTTTCTAGTTTAGGCGTTTCAGAAATACACTAAGGCATTCCCTTAGAAGTTTCCAAGTCAAAGTGGGCATTTCATTACTATTCAGGCGCATCAGATTCGGACTTTTCTTTCAACACTTATAAAATTTTTTAAAAATCAAAAATCCTAAAATATTTTCATTTCTTTATTTCATTTTAAATCTAAAAACAACAAAATAGTATATTTTCTTAAATTCAAAACATAAACATGGTTAAGTCTGAATATTCTGAGAATAGATTACCAAAGTTGAAGAACAAAGCTGACTTCAAGAACTGGTCACTCAGGCTGAAACTGATTTATGGAAATCGATATAAAAAGGACCTTACATTCCTGTCACCTCTGATGGTCCTGATAGAGGTATTATGTACACCAAAGATTCACAAGAACCTTATCTAGAAGATGATTTACACGGGGATGATCTGAAGAAGGTGAAAAATGATATTAAAGCCTATTCTCTCATGTGTAAAGGGTTACCTTTTGAAGTACTATTAAGGCTTTAGAATTACCAAACTGGGTACACCATGTACAAAGCATTGAAAATTATCTGTGAAGGAGGAAAAGAAATTCAAGATCTTAAAAGATAGAAATTGAAAAGGCAACTTGAACTGTTTGAGCACATCTCAAGAGAAACCATAAATCATATGATGAATAGATATGTGCAATTTACAACAGAAATGTCAACTTTAGGGATTAAGAATGATCTTAAAGACCTAAATAATAGACTTCTGAATGCACTTCCATCATCTTAGAAGCAAACTGGACTTTGTTAAAGCATACTGAAAAGTTTCCAATGGATCTTGCTCTCCTTATTGCTAAGATTGAGTCAGTGGAAATTGATAAAAGCTCAAGAAATAATGACAGAAATGCATCAACTTCTCAATACAAGTATGTTACTTCTCCAGCAAATACTGTAGACAATGCTTTTCTTGCCAAGGATGAATCAACTTCTGAAGATAAGGGTGATTTGTTTGTGGGAGCAACATTCTTCACCAGTACACCTGTCTAATCAACTAAACCACAACCAAAACCTCAAATGCCTAAAACTCAAAATGAGACTCCATCTTCTAGCTCTGATAATCCTAGCAAAGTTAAAGATGTTATAAACATCCTTTTATAGGATGAAGAGGCCAAATTTGCCTTTATAGCATTTATGGCAAGTTTTCAAGCATACCAAGGCAGTCATTTAACTCAAGTTGATTTAATTTTGCAAGATTTGTTTAAGATGCATTCTGATGATGTAAAAGAGATGGATCTTAACTTCCAGATGGTGATAATAGCTTACAGGACTCAAAAACACTCTTATGCCAACGAAAACTACAAACTAAGTGCAAACAAAACTGTTGGATTTGATAAGTCAAAGTTAAGGTGTTTTATCTTTAACAACTATGGCCACTTTTCTAGAGAGTGTAAAGCTCCAAGAACACAAGGAGGAAATGGCCAAAGTAGTTCCAATAGTTAAAAATATCATTACCAGGCTCATAAGACATTTCAAATGCCTTATCAAAGCCTGCCAATGCTAGAACTAAAAGAAGAAAAGACCAATGAAGAACCAAAGAAAGCATTAGTTGTAAGCATCAGTGACGGTTATGACTGGAGTGCTTATGCAGAACAGTTTACAGCTGATCTTACTTCTGGTCTAACACTGATTGCTGAGATGAACGATGAAGACTGGTCTGAAGACAAAGATCCAAAGACAAAAGGTGAATCAGACACTGCGGAAGACTATGAATGGAGTGACAAAGCTAATCCAAAGGAAAATTCTAAAGAAGTTGCTTTTATGGCACAGTCAGAATAACCAAAGGTTGTGAACTCATCTTCTGACACTGAGTCTTCAAATTCTTATCCAGAAATCCCAGTGGAAGTAAGGGAGAAAATGTGCACCAAAGCATGTTTTCAACAAGTAGAACACTACAGAACACAATCGTTCAAAAAATGTGATAAACTTAAACAAGAAGAGTCAATGCACAATAAGCTGAAAACTAATCATAAAATTGCTGATGATAAAATTATATCTCTTCAAGCTTCTTGGAACAAAACTTTAAAAGAACTTGAACTTGTAAAAAAACAACTTGAAGAGATGATAAAAACTCTTGAACAAGAGAAATTGGCACATGCAGCAACTCAAATTGACTTAGCAAAAGTGAAAAGCTCAAAGACAATTATTGAGCAACTGGTGAATGGAAGGAAAGTTAAAGATAAAACAGGATTAGGATTCACACATGAACCTATGCGCGAATCTATTACAAATACCTTACCTGAAAATTTTAATACCCATGATCATTCACTAGAGAATAAAGTTAAGCTTAAAGAATTTCAAGAAAAGAAAAAGAATAGTCAATCAAATGTCGAAAGTGAAATCTAAAAGATAAACATTGAAATATTCAAGGAGAAAGATTCAAAAAAGATAAAGAATGATCATACCATTAAAGTAAAATCGTATGAACCTTGACAAATGAACAAAAAGCTCTTTGTACCAAAAAGTGAGATTGTTATTGAACAGAGTGAACCTGAACAAAAGGTTGAAAAACATAATGATATCAATAACAAAATGTGAAGAAGAGAAATCAGACACGTCATGTTCTGATGATTCAACCTCAATTGAATTAAATCAAAACAAAGATTGTGAAAAAGAATCTTCTTAAGATTCAATCAAAATCCAAAGCACTAAAAATTCATCAAGAACAAGAAATCAAAGAAGAAGAAAAGTTGCTAAAGCTAAGAAGTCTGAACCAATCAATCAATCAATTCATCTTAAACCAGTGAAGTTTGTGTCAGTGGGATCTTTTGACATGAACACAATCTCTGAAACAACATCTAAACCTAAGATCAAATCTAACTCTGATCTGAAAACAGGTTCAGGTCCTAAGTCTTCCGCTGTTCATAAAATATTTGTATCTAAGGAGTTAAAGAGTTGTGATGAATTTCAAAAGCAAAATCCTAAGAATCAAAAGACCAAATTCACATAAAAGAAACAACATATTAACCTAACTACCCCTAAATCTAAACAAGAATCAAATGTGGCTTCCATATCAAGGGTTATTAAAATGTTGTTTAATCATTCTCAAAAGTATTATCATATATGTGATATGTATAATCATAACATATCTGAATGTTATTTTAACAAGTACTGTCACATCTGTGATATGACAAATCACACAACAGTTGATTGCTACTTTAACAAATACTGTGCATTGTATGATGAACGAAATCATAATACTGAGGATTGCTTCTTCAGGAAGAACTCACCTATGAAGGATTTTGATCATCAAGGATATGTTAATCCAAAGTTTCAAAGAAATCATAATAATGGTTTTCAAATCTACCAAAACAACCTTCTTTAGGTTTGAGATCCTTCAGAAGAATCAATTCTGATTATCATAATCGGTATATTGTTAGATCACAGGTCTACAATCAAGGAAATTTTATTCCCATATCAGTGAGAATGAAAAATGAAACATTTAACAAGAAAAACTTTTCTAATGTTTCAAATGATGGTTCAAATTTTCTTGATAATGATCTCGAAAATAGATTTAATGCATAGAGGTCAAAACAAAGAAAAGATAATTAGACAATTTTTTAAAGAGGATTTGAAAATCCAAAAAGTTCAAAAGAAACCTGATGTAAACAAACTCCATTTCAAGCAGTTTACAATTATGGATAAATACGGAAAGCCCTAGACCATCTCGGCTTAGGTTACTAACTCAACTTAAATGTCTTTGAATGTAGGTACGCTCACGGAGACCAGTAAACACATGGCATGTTGACAGTGGGTGTAGCTGGCATATGACAGGAAATCAAGCATTACTTCAAGACTTTAAGACAAAAGATAGTACTCACGTAGCTTTTGGTGGAGATGCAGGTGAAAAGATAACCGGTGAAGGAACGGTATCTAATGGAATTATAAGCTTTGATAAAGTCAATTTCTGTGAACAGTTAAACTTTAATCTTTTAAGTGTTTCACAAATATGTGATAAATCATATTCTGCTTTATTTGATGATGCTTATTGTTATATTTTAAAGCCAAGATTTCAAATTAGCAAGGAGTGGGTGGTTGTTAAAGATGTTCGAGATAGAGATGTCTACAAGTTAGGTATGTCTCATGTTGATCCTTCAACAGAAACAACTTGCCTCATTGCTCATGCATCAAATGATGAAAGCCAGCTTTGACATAGACGTCTCGGTCATTCCAACTTTAAAAACATGAACAAACTTGCAGCAGGAAGTCATGTAGTAGGAATTCCATCAAAGAAGTTCGCTACATCAGATCTCTGTAAAGCATGTTTGAAAGGAAAACAACACAGAGCGTCTTATAAGTCCAAGCAGATAAACTCAAATTCAAAGCCTCTACAGATGTTACACATGGATTTATTTGGTCCTGTAAACATGCAG
>BJCO01777758.1:0-15195 GCA_018326465.1 Flaveria floridana | reverse complement strand
TAAGGTAAACGGGTCCTTCTTTGTGATTGACCATATTCATGGTACCTCTACCGCTTACCTACTAGTACTGTGGCATACGCTCTGTTGATTCACGGCCCAGTAGCTAAGACTGATCGGGGTATAGCATATGGTATTGGCACAAAAGATATTCAATGTGCAAGCAAAGATGAAACGGGATCCTTGTCATTCGACCACAGTAATCATAGTCAAGTACTATGAAGTGGGTAAAGCCTGACAGGATCTAGATAAGAAATGAAAGATAATGATGTAATAATGAATGAAAGAGATAATAAAGACATTATCTATTTGTACGTACGATGTATGATCACTTGAAAGAAAAGAATGGTTTATAATGAAAACGAAGTATGTTTATTTTAAAAAACTAGAACTCACTCAGCAACGCTGACTTTTTATGTGTTTCCAGTTGGCAGGTAGTGTTGCTGGGGATGGCACGAGGCGACTACTCAGCTCTTTTGGGATGGCATTCTATGATGAAATAAAATGTATCTTTTGAATGTTTCCGCTGCAATGTTTATTTAAGATGTTTATAAATATATACCAAATGTATGTTTTATGTGCGATGATAGACCAGCTGTGAGGTGCCCGGGAGCGGGGTCTTACACCTTGTCAAAATTTCAAATGGCAAAGCCATTGCCAAAATACGGTATGCTTTCATGTTTGTTTTTACTTTCTTTAGTTCATCTCCTGTTATGCTATTCAAGCTTACTGGTTTTTGTGTGTTGTAATCTGTACCAAGATTTACTGTAATGTATGGGCCTTCAGTTATAGATGTCCATAAGTCCGGGTCTTGGAAGATATTCCAGTTTCAAAACATGATCTTCCATTGTTTACAATCTGATTTTGTTTTTCAGTCTTGGTGGTTTAAGACCACTATTTGTTCCTGAAAGTTCTTCAGACATGTTTGTTTAATTTTGAACTTAACTGTTTAAGTTAAATTTGTTTTGAATATTTAGACAGATGCTAAATTTGTTTTATCCTAAAGTCACTAGTATTGTTTGTTAATTGTTTTAATTTAAATTGATTACCGAATCAGGGAAAATTAATTAATTTAACTTAATTAATGTTCTAGGTAGTGTCACTGTGAATTCTTAGTTAACTCAAGGAATATTCTAATCAGTCATTTCAGTCAAAACCCTTTGGTCAAAAGGTCAAAACCCTAAAAAACAATTGTTTTGTTTTAAAAAGTTAACTTTTTGGATCAAAAAGTAACTTTTTCAAAAATTAAAAAGAAGATAATATTTCTTCTTTGATTTTGATGATGAACAAACACAATCACTGGAGATTGTGAATGTTTATGAGTGAGCAAAAACTTGGGTTTATCCTAGGGTTTGTTTGCGGCTCTAAAAACTTCAGCAAAACAACAATCGGTTTGTTTTTTGAAGAAGATTAATGACCTGTTTTGAGTGTAGAACAACTCAAATATGATGATTAAAGATAATGAAAGAATTCAAAGTATTTAAGTGAGTGATTTGTTTGATGAAATTGATAGAACAGTACTCGTATACTGTTTTATCTAGAAAACTCAATGAAACCGATGAGATTTCAATGATTTTAAATGTTTCTGATAGGATCAAATGAATCGATCTGTGATGATGTTAGACTACAATTCAATCAAATCTTGTACATGTAATCAAATCAATGCAAACAAACAAATAAGAAAAATTCATAGTTATTCATTGATAGTAGCAACGACAATTACAAGTTTAGATGCAGATACAAGTTCGTTCAAATGATTCTTGTGTCTAATCTACCTACACAAAACACATCTAAGCTATTTATACTATCAATAAACAAAAGGAACACTATTTATATAATTAGTCCCTATACTATGACAAAACTATGCAAAAGACAACTAAAGACTAAATGTTAATCTTGAAGGGCTTCAACAATACTCCCCCTAAGATGGACGTTGTCTTCAGTCTTCAAAATCTTCAATCTTCTTGTCTTTTCTGTTCTCTTTTCTCTTTTGTCTTCAAGCATCAAAGAAATCTTCAGGCTCTTCTTTTATCTTGAACATTGGTTTTTCTCTATACAACTCTTGTTCTTTCAAGGCTTTGGCAATAGCTGACTTGAACTTTCAAGCTAAAATACCTTGTTCAGGTTTAGCTTCATTAGTCTTAATCTCCATCTGATTCATCACCTTCAATGTTTCTTCAGATAAACCTATGATATCAATGTTAGCATATAACTCAAAAGGTTTAGGATGCTCTTTCGAATCCACTTCAATCACCCCTTTGCTTGATATCCTCATGAACTCTATCTCTTTGATATCTTTCTTCATAATGTTTACATAAGCTAGTGCTTTTCTGAATGAGATTCTTTCCATCATATCATTCATTACTTTGATGATGGATAAGAAATACTTCTTTTCATTCTCAGCCACGTCAGGTACTACTTTCTCAAATTTCTGAATTGATAGAGATAGGATGTAACTTGGATGTAAAAGTTTTAGTTCAAAGACTCCGAATAAAGTAATCATCTCATGATCTCAATTTTCTAAATCTCGAACTAACTTCAATTCAAAAGTATCAGCATTGTAAAACCATCTAAGAATTGGTTTTGACTTCTGAGTTCCTTCAATTGCTTTTAATCCTGGAGTAGTTACTTTCTCAAAGTATAGATCACTACACTCAATCAAAAAATGATCTTCATCTACTTGTTTTCCTCAATACTTTCTATTCTTCTTCAATGACTAAAAGTATTCTTCATCCTCTGATTACATCTTGTTTGCAAAAAAGAACTTGCTATGGTTAGACCTCTGTTCAACAATTCTACAAAGATTTCACCTTGCTTAGCTCTAGATGGATAAATCAAAGGCAATTTATTCAACTCCTTTAAATCTTGCACCGCAGCTTCATGATGCTAATGAAAAACGATAGACATCACAAATAGCTTTAACTCTTTTTATCAAAAAGGCATCGAACACTTCATCATATTTCCATGCAACGATTTTCACTGCATTGGTTATGTCAGGAGCAATCATTGCATTGAGCAATTCTAAGATTGATTGTCCTTTTTGTAACACATTTCTAACTAAATCTCTTGCAGGTCGAGCTTTATTCCATAGTTGCTTCAGTTTCATAAATACTTTATAAGCTTTTTTCTTATTTTGTGGAAACATCTTCATTAATTCCTTTCTTCTTTCATGCATAGAGCTCTTCATAGCCATAGATTTTATCTCTTGAGGCTTCCACATCCCCATCCTCTTTGTAATCTCTAAATATTGAGGATTATCCATATCAAGCATAATCATCTTATTTGTTTGTTTTTCTATTTCTTGGAAACTTCTCATAAAATTCCTTAATGATTCTAATTGCAACTTGTTAAGTTTCTTTCTTGGATAGTTTCGTGCTTGTCACCATGATTTTAAAGCAAAAATGCTCATGTCTTCAGGATCTGGATGGTGTAATTCAGAAGATGGAAGTTCCTTAACATTAATACTTTGTTGCAAAGGATTTCATTCTCCATATTCCACCACTATCTCATTAGGATCAACAGGTGAAACAGACTCAGTGCTTATGCACTTTTCATATTCTTCATTGATCTGGGAGACAGTCAGACCATCAAGAAATACTCTGTTATACTTCATTTTCACCAAGTAATTATACCTATCTTCAAAGTCAACAGGTACATCTTCTTGTCTTGTCTCCATTGGTGAAAACATTGGTTCAACTATATCCTCATCTTCAAGCACCTCATCATACCAATCATCGTCAAATTCCTCTTTTATATCTTCAAGAGCTCCAATTTTCTCATGAATACTTTGTTCTTCTTCTACTTGACTAGCAACAGTTTTTGAACTTTGAATGATGATTCAGGTAAGACTGAAACATCTATATCATCAAGTTTCCTTTTCCCTTTATCAACTTCAGGAACCTTATCAACATCAATAGTGTTTACTTCAGAAACAATGACAATTTCTAAAGATTCAGCCTTTTGCTTTCCATTCATCTTTTCTAATTCTTCTTTCAAGAGATCATTTCTTCTTTCAGCTTATTAAACTTTTTTTCCATCAAGTCATAGTCTCTCATCATGACTTCAAAGGTTTTCACATTCTATACTTTGGATTTTACCACTCAACAATTTCTTCATCCTTTTTAACAATCACTTCCTTCAATTTATCATTCTCTTCTTTTAAATTCTTAATAATCACTTCCTGTGCTTTATTAGCTTTATTCAGAGAATCAATCAAATCATCTTGAACATCTTCTGTTTGTATAGACACATTGTGTGCTATTTGGACATCAGTTTCTTCAGTTATAGAAGCTTCTTGAATGATATGCACAGGAGATACTACAAGAGGTGTTGAGCTTTGAAAGATAGACTCAGACATCATTGCATGAATGTAATCGACAAATCTTGTTGTTGATCAATATTTTCATTCGTATTCACATCCATATCACTACCATCCTATGTTTCTTCATTAACTTCATGACCATGCTCATCATCAATAGAATCATCGTCAACATTCTCTGCTACGAACCGTCACCATCATCTCCATCATCATCACTAGAAGAACTATCATCATCATCACTTTCATCATCATCCTCATCATCTTCACCTTCATCAACATCATTATCAGAAGGCTCTTGAGATACTTCTTCAATGAGATCAGCTAGATCAACTGGTTCACCATCAATCAAATGGAAAAGATCTATATTGATGTCTACTTCATCTTGAGCAACATTCCTCATATAATCAAACATAGGTACATTTTAAGCACATGTAACCATGGACAATCTTTTGTATGATATTTTAGACATATGCTCAAAGATTAAGACTTCTCCACCAACTCCATAGACATGAAAATCTGGGTTTTCTTCATTAATTATCATTTGCAAAAATCTTGGATAATCCTTATACCTTTCTCCAAAATAAAGATAGACCCATTTAAGATCTATCTGGCCATGTTAAATCTTCTATTAGTTTCCAAAGCTACTATAGGAGATGCAATGTCTACAGGAATTGAATTCCATCCAGCACTCCTCTTAGGCATGCATTGTTGGAATATGTAACACAATAATTTCCGAGGTTGTAAACTCTGACTCTAAAGAACTGTTTCTTGGGAAAGTGATCAAGATGACCCATTGCCATGAATGTTTTTCTGCATTCCTCAAATGTTAGTCTAGATAAGTTGTAATGCCCCGTTCCCGGGATGCTTACAGCTGGTCATTCATCGCACATAAAACATAATTCTTTATCATTCTTCATAAAAACATTGCAGCGGAAACATTAAAACATTCTTTTCATTTCAACAAAATGCTCTTACAAAATACTATTACAGTTCATTACATAAAATCATTTCATTATAAAAGCATTATAATAATGGATACCATCCAAAAGGAGCTGAGTAGTCGCCTCGTGCCATCCTCAGCAACCTTACCTGCTAACTGGAAACACATCAAAGTCATCATTGCAGAGTGAGTTCTAGTTTTATAATAAAACATACTTTTCTTTCGTTAAAACCGTTCGTTACATACATGCGAGCACACATCATACGTACACATAGATAATTTCATTATTATCTTTTTCTGTTCTTATTCATTACTTTAACTTTACTCTCGTTCGTTCTCTGTCTGTCATTCGCTCATTATCTACCTTTAACTTTCATATATTTCTTGTATTTTACTTCTTTCTTTACGTTCGTTAACTTTCATTCATTCGTTGTACATCATTATCATTCAGTTCTTATCTAGATCCCATCAGGCTTTACCCACTTCATGGCACACAGCCACAATTACTGTGGTCGAATGACAAGGATCCCGTTTCGTTCTACATTACGACATTTCGTTCATGAGCATACATCATACATACATACAGATAACAATTATTATTATCTTCATCATCGTTCGTTCATTCATTCGTTTCTTCGCTCATTACTTTTCATTACTCGAATCTTGTCTCATGCAAATCGTAACAACTGAGTTGTCACTAAGACCAACTCTCCCTGTGTGTGTAAACTCTTGGGGTTTAGACAAAATCGCACGCCATCTCATGGGTTAGCCAAAATCGCACGCTACATAATCCACATGAGGTAGGCCAAAATCGAATGCTACATAGCACACAGTAAATACCACATCGCACGTATCAAAGCAGCTACCAAAACTGAACTCCCACTGTGTCTATGTCCCCTTGTGAGTTAGCCAAGATCGCACGCTATTACACACCCACAGTTGAGCTAACAACTCTCAATGAGTCGTGAACTTCCTTTCCTTCTACTTGCAAGCCAATCTTACTCTGATTCATCTGGATCCTGTCTCCTGCAATATCGGGGTACGCGACAAGGACCACATTCGAGTCTGTTGCGACACTAAGTCGCTCACCTTATACACTTGCTTGCAAGCCTTTCATTCGTTCATTATTTCATGTGTTCGTTCATTCATTCATTCATTAATACATGCATTCGTTCATTTCGTTCCTCTTTTATTATCTTTTACTTTACGTTACATAATACTTTTTCATTCATTCATAAACAATACACGTAAATATACGGAAAGATAAACATACATCGAAGCAAGGAACGTCGATATTTACAAATCATCAGTCATTACCATCATATAGGGCTACATCATACTTATCATACATACATCCTGCATATGCATGCAGTTCTATCGTCATCGTGTCTACTTAACTTCTAAGCCTCGGTAGTTATCACACATGTACCTACGGGAGCTATCACGTCACTTCCTACCCATGCTCTTCTCCCGAAGGCCAGTAATTGAACTACGTCTCTTCTCGTACATAACAGCCCTACTTGGGCGACTGGGCACTCTCCAGTCGCATGACCTTCATGCGATTGAACAGCTATGCTATTGGACCAATGCGGATGAACACCCATGCGGATGAACACCCTAATCGTACGAATGGACTCCCTGTCGTACGACTGAACACTATACGTTTGAGCCTCTATGCGACTGAACCCTCAGTCGTGCGACTGAACAACCATGCGAATGGACCTATGCGACTGAACACCCAGTCGCATGACCTGTTGTGCGACTAAGTCCCCAGTCGTGCGACTGAGCCTCAGTCGTGCTGTTGAACCTCAGTCGTGCTGTTGAACCTCAGTCGTCCCTCAGTCGGCCGATTGGCCCTCCAGTCGTCTAACCCTAGCTGGGCAGCGATTGCAGTTCATCCCGAACTGCAGTCACAACTCACGACCTCCAAATTTTTCCAAACTCATTTTAAGCCCAAATTAACCCTCCTAAACCCTAGGGAATCATACTATGACAACATTAAAGCACATACACGTCCAAAATCGCGCTCTAAACACACTATACACATACACATTCAAACATACACGGGTTAAACCCCCAAAAACTCAAAAATATAGTTTTCAGATGTGTTCCAGCCCCAAAATCATTCAAAAACGTGTAAAAGAGGGGTCCTAGAACTCACCTTAGCAGCCTCCTCGGTTAGAGCTTCGTTTTGACTCATCACTCGATGAATTCCAAGCCCGAACCACCCCCTTTTCTATTCTTTCTTCTCCTTCTTTCTTTCTTCTCTTCTTTTTGGCTGATTTCGCAAGTGTGGGGAGAGGGTATGGGCTGCCCTCTCCCTTAAATACTACAGTTCAGTCGCCTGAGCTTCTATGCGACTGAACCTTCAGCCGCATGAGCTCCATACGATTGGACTCTCCAATCGTGCGACTATCATGCGTATGGAGCTCCAGTCGTCCCTCAGTCGTGCGATTGGACGCTCCAGTCGCATGACACTTCAAACCGAAATTTCCGGGTGTTACATAAGTCTTCTGGGTCATTGTCCTTAGGTTCAAACTTTAAATCATCAATCCGCACAAATGAAACAAGAAATTTGGTTAATTTGATTTGAACACTTTGAACTCAAGAAAATTTGATTGAAATTTAACAAATAATTATGTTTTAAAATTTTGTTATTGATCTAACTTGTACATAGAATTTTTTTAAAGTATTTATTTATCCTGTTCAAGCACACAATATACTCAAGTTAGTATATATTTAATTTAAAACAGATTATTTATTAAATTTTATCAAAACATTTTAGAAATTTAATTTTTATGAGTTTTTTATTTTCATTAAAAATTCAAAGGTTTGAGTGTTCATCTTCATCACTTCGACTATGAATCATCATCATCAAAGTCATAGTTAATGAAACTCGGTTTTAAATGTATTCATAAGCCTGTAATCATGATTAAACCAACAATCTGTATTCAATTTCTGTGCATCATAGGAATATCTTTCAATAATGCAAATATAATGACAATTAAAAACCCTAAGTCAAACTTGGGTCAACTTAGGGTTCATACGCCCGAATAACAATGAAACACCCATTCAAATTTGAATCATAATCTTGAAATTGTATAAATTTGATCATGAACTTACATTTATAATTTGTAAACAACTATTAAACAGAAGCACACAACACAATCAATCGATTTATGTGAAATGAGGGTAATCGAGTGTCGAAAGTAAAGTTCAGGGGATTTGAGGTGAATGAATGACTGAAAAACACAAAGTGTTCTATTTATACTAAGAGTGAATTTTTTGGCGAATGAGCACTGTTTATGGGCATGAGGTTGAATTTTTCACTAAGTGTTTAGGCGCATGAGCACTGTTTGTGTGTCTGAGCTTAGACGCATGAGCACTGTTCAGACGCATAAGCACTATTTAGGCACTTTTGCTCTGTTCAGGCGCATGAGACTAGCTGAAATGCCCAACACTTGGTAATTTCACTTGAAACGCCCAAATATTGAAAAGTCTTGGTATTGTGTAGGCGCATGAACATTAATGAAACGCCCAACACTTAACCAAATTTTCAGACATATGACCACTGTTTAGGCGCATGAGGATGTCTGAAACACCTAAAATACTTGTAAATTTTCTGAAAATCATCATGCTCCTATTTAGACTTTTGAGCACTGTTTAGGCGCATGAGATTCTTTTCATGAGTCTAACACTTTGTAATTTTCAAGTCTTCCACATGAACACTATTTAAACACATTAGTACTGTTCACATACTAATATTTAAACAATTTGTCAAATTTTTTACTTCCACACAAAATTTGCATAATTAACCCTCAATTTTGAACGTTTGATGTTTCAAATTTTTATTTTTAAGTTAAAATTGTATTTTTATGCTTTTACCTTTTATTTTTGTTTTAAATTTTCAACAAACAAAATCAATTCCCTTCATTTTAGTCTCTGAGATTAAACAAAAAAACTCATTTACATTGTTGCAAGAAGCTTTTCCACTTTAAAATGTATCAGGTTCATATTTACAAAATGACAAACACACACATGCTTGAACTTTAAGCTTCATCTTATCCATTCAAAACATTTAATTTTGAATTTTCATATCTAGAAATTTGATTTATTTTTTTATAAACACTTTTACTTTTTACTCCCCCTAAACTTTTAAATTTGATAAAACTTTTATGTTTCTTACGTATGCATATGAAGGGCACACTAATCATTGTTAATATGCCTGCACACAGAAAACATGCATAAATCAAAATTAAAGCGGAATAAAAATCGAATAGTTACAATTGAATCAATGTCAGCAATAAGATCATATCAGTTATGATCAATATATTAAAATAAAATAAATTGTGGATATTCATAGACAATGATGAACTCCTGATCAAGTGTGTTCCAGGTTAGTGATTTCACAGCAAAGGAGACACAAGATCCAAGGACAGATAATGAGTGTTATTGGCAAAAGACTCAGCACCTTAATTTTACAATTCTTAGATTGATTACGGTTGAATTAGACATGACAAGATATGATCCACACATAGACTTAGAGAGATCAACTATCATCAAGATATGCAAGAAAGCACAATTTCCTAAATTATTACCCGACATACATTTTTAACAAGAGTTCATTTTTATAATTTAGAAGAGAATTATCATGGATAAACTATTTGATAATCTCTAACCATCCATTTGAATGGGTTGTGCACATTGGCATCTTTTTACATCAAAGGAGAGAATCCAGTGATAGGATCAAATGTACAAATCTGTGATGATATTAGTTAACAATTCAATGAAAAACACAGTCAAAGTAATCAAATCTAAGCACAATATCAACAAAATTCATTGAGTTTATTGATATAAAGCAAAGACAATTACAAGAAGTGTATGCAGATTCTCATTTCTAACCTACACAAGTCTATGCTATATATACTACCAATAAACACAAAAAGGAACTAACTAATTATAGTACTAGTCCCTATACTATTACAAAAGATAAAAAGACACATAAAGACAAAATGTCAATCTTTAAAGAAGCACTAACAATACTCCCCCTAAGATTTACATTGTCTTCGGTCTTCAAAATCTTCAGTCTTCAGTCTTTGTCTTCTTTAATCTTCTTATCTTCGGTCTTTAGCAGCTTCGTTCTTTAATTCTTCAGTCTTCAATCTTCTCTTGTCTATCATCTTCCTTTAAAATGGAAATAAATCTTCAGGTTCTTCTTTTACTTTGAACATTGCCTGCGTCTTGAATTTCTCTTGATCCTTTAATGCATTTGCAATAGCTGATTTGAATTTTCCTGCAAGAATTCCTTGCTCAGGACGAGCGTCATTAGTTTTTATCTCCATTTGGCTCATTTGTTCTAGAGTTTCTTTGGAAAGTCCAGTGATATCAATATTGGCGTATAATTCAATAGGATTTTAACTTCCCTTTGAATATACTTCCAATACTCCTTTCCTTGAGATACGCATAAACCTAATGTCTTTTATATCTTTCTTTACAATATTTGCATATGCAAGACCTTTTCTCAAAGATATTCTCTCCATAGCAGCATTCATAACATTGATAATAGAGAGAAAATATTTCTTGTCTTGCTCTGCAATCTCGGGTGATACTTTCTAAAATTTTTGAACAGACAAAAATGAGATATAGCTCGGATGGAGTAGTTTTAACTCAAAAGCACCAAACAAAGAGATCATGTCCTCATCCCAGCGTTCAAGATTTCGGACCAATTTGAGCTGAAACGTCTCTGTATGATAGAACCATCTTAGAATTGGTTTGGCCTTTTGGTTTCCATCTATCACCTTCAGTCCTGGGGTAGTTACTTTTTCAATATATTTATCACTACATTCAATCATAAAGTGTTCTTCTTCTGATTGTAACCCCCTGATCTTCTTGTTCTTCTTTAGCATAGAAAAGTATTCCTTGTCTTCTTGATCACAGTGAGTCTCAAGGAAATTATTTGTTCTAGCTAGACCTCTACTTAAAAGCTCTACAAACATTTCTCATCTTTTTGCTCCAGATGGATTAATCAAGGTAAATTTGTTTAATTCTTTCAGTTCTTGAACATGAAGTTTAATTATGCTCGAGTAAAAGTGATAAACATCACAAACACTATTTACACATTTAATCAAGAAAGCATCAAAAATGTCATCATATTTCCATGCTATGATTTTAACTTGGTTTGTGAAGTCAGTAGCAATCATTGAATTTAACAATTCAGCTACAGATTGTCCTCTCTGTAAAGCATTTCTCACCAAGTCTCCTGTTGATCTAGCACTATCAAAGATTTGTCTTTGTTCAGAAGAAGCTTTATACACTTGCTTTTCTGAACTTGGAAACATCTTAATTAGCTCTTGTCTTCTTTCATGCGCACTTGACTTCTGTGCCATTGACTTATCTCTTGTGGCTTCAAGATTCTTGTTCTTTTAGTGATATCTAAATACTGAGGATTATCAGTATCTAGAATGATCATTTTGTTGGATTGCTTCTCTGTTTGTTGGAAGCTTCTAACAAGATTTCACAATGAAACAGATTGAAGTCGTTTCAATCTCTCCCATGGATAGTTTCTTGCCTGCAACCAAGACCTTAAAGCAGGAATTCTCATTTCATTTGGGTCTAGATGGTGCAGCTCTGAACTTGGAACTTCTTCAACGTTTATGCTCTCTTGATCTCGGTTCCATTCATCATGCTCTATAATAATCTCATTTGGGTCGATTGGAGCAACAGATTCAGCAGCTATACATTTTTCATACTCATCATTTATCTAAGATACTGTAAGCCCATCCAAAAATACCCTGTTATACTTCATCCTCATAAGATAATTGTATCTTTCTTCATAGTCTTGAGGGAAATCATCATGCTCTTGAACTTGCTCAAATGAAGAATGAGTTTCAAATTCTTCTTCAATATCTTCATCATCAAGAACTTCATCATACCACTCATCACCATACTCTTCTTCAATATCCTCTAAGGCACCAATTTTCTCTTGAATGTATGGTTCTTGAGCTTCTTGCACCTCTTCTTCAATAATTTGTTCAGTCCTTTGTACTTTTGAAGAAGACACAGGTAAAACTTGAGCTTCTATGTCATCTAATTTCCTTTTTCCTTTCTCCATCTCAACACTTTTATCAACATCAATAGGAACCATCTCAGACACAATTTCAACTTCTGGAGAGATTAGTTTCTGAGATTCCTTTGATTTATTTAATTCTTCTTTCAACTATTTAGTTTCTTCAAGCAATTTCTTATGTTTTTCTTCAAGCAAGTCATAATCCCTTATCATTACTTCAAAATTTTTTATCACATCTTCTTTATCTTTAGCATACATCACAATCTTTTCATCTTTGTTCTTATTTTCTTGCTTTAATTTTTAATTTGCTTCCTTCAGCTTTTCCATCTCATTTTCAAGAAAGATATTCCTCTCTTTCAGCTTTTCATTTTCCTCTTTCAATTTATTTATTATTTTCTCTTGAGAATTGTTTTCATCTTTTAACATATCAAGCTCATCCACATCCAATATATCTTCAGTTTGTACAGACACATTGCGTACTGTAGTAACTGGTATATATCTTCTATTTCTTGTTGAGCAGAACTTTGAAATACTGGCTCTGAAAGCATTGCTTCCATAAACTCAAAGTCAAAAGTTTGATTTTGTGAATCTTCAAAATGCACTGTGGTCTCAGCATGCTCATGAACAACTAACTCTTCATCTTGAGCTTCAGTTTGAGTTTCCTCAGGCATTGCACCAGTAGAAGTTCCTTCACCCAAGTCATGGGTCTTAGAAACATGCTCAAAAACATGCTTAGATATAGTTCTATCACTACTAACTGTTTGATGTGCTTCATCTGCATCATCAGCACCATCATCATCATCACTATCATTATCTCCTTCAGATGAACTATCAGAAGCATCATCATCATCTTCTTCATCAAATTCATCAATCAGCTCTTCCACAACATCTTCAATTAGATTTCTTGGATCTATTGGCTCATCTTCTGTCAGATGGAAATGTTGTTGATTGATATCTACATTGTCCATAGCAACATTCCTAATGTAGTCAAACACAAGAATATTTGGAGCATTTGAAATCACAGCAAGTCTTTTGTACACAACTTCTGACATGTGCTCTAATTGTAATTTATCTCCTTTTACACCATCCACATATAAGTCAGGATTCTTTTCATTAATCAACATCTGAAGAAATCTTGGATACATTAGATATTTATGTCTCCTGCCCTTTTCTAGATTATAAATGAATCCATTCATTATCCATTTAGCCATGTTAAACCTCCTGTTTATGGCTAATGCAATGATTGGAGATGCAATATCAACAGGAAAGGAATCCTATCCTACACTCCTTTTGGACACACACTGCTGAAAAATGTAACACAAAAGTTTCCTATACACTCTAGCTTTGTAAAATTGCTTCTTTGGGAAGTTATCTGGATGACCCATTTGCAAAAATACTTCCCTACATTCATTGAATGTATATTCAGCTAAGTATTCAGCATCATTTTCTCCAAGTCTGAGAGCTGTCCAAATTGCTTGTTCTGAGACTTCAAGCATTTTGTCATTTGAAATAAAAGCTCTCACCACTTTGTGACCAGCATCATCAACTTCAACCTCTACTGTTCTCCAAAATCTTTTAATTAATCTAGCATGTATCATTGGTCTAGCACACATTGCATAGACATATTTGGTCCTTAGCAAAAATCTGATTATCTCTTCATATCCATTTGCTTCTCTACATTCCTCATCTAAGAAAGCAGCTACAATATGTTTGGGCTCAAACTTCAATTCTGTCATCTGCACAAACACAAACAAGTTAGTTAAGATGACGAATTTGAGTGATTTCATTATTGTTAAACTTTGAATTTATGTACATAAACTATTATGTTTTAAAACACTTTGGTTTTATTTATCAACAAGTATAATTACTCACTGTCTAGAATTATAGCAATTCTGTCAAAATGATGTTGTTTACACTTGTTGTATAATGATTTAAAACATATTAGTTCAATTAACATTGATCAAAGTTAATTTTCAATTGAGTTCATATGAATTATTAATTAATTTTTATTTAAAAATATGTTTTAATTTTTTAAACTGTTCATGTTCTTCATTTGAATAAGGAAGAACACCCTGAAATCGAAGTTCATGAAAATACCAGTTTCAATTGTCAAATGGTTTGAAATTCAATATATATCAATAATGTTTGACCAATTTCATGTCTTTTGTTCCGATTAATTCATTATTTTCAAATTTTCCAACTTTTAGGGTTCAAACCATCCAAACAGACGAGAACCGTCTGACCTAGTTTGATTCTAAGATTTGAAATTTAATGATTATACTCTGAACTTACATTTGAAAATCACTTATATAATCTTTCTAATATGAATGATTCAAGAACATATGACAATTTTTGATGAAATAGGTGAAAATGGATCGATAGGTTTTAAGATGTTTTGAGTCTGTGTTGTGAGTGAATAAAAAATGAGAAGTGTGCTTTATATACTAAGTGTAAAATTTAGGACGGATGAGCACTGTTTAGATGTTTGGGGATAGACGCATGATAACTGTTCAGCCTCTTAAGAACTGTTCAGAAGGTTCTGAACTATTCAGCCGGATGGACTGTTCAGCCATTTGAGCATTGTTTAGCCGCATGAATCTACAGAAACATCACACATTTGGTCATTTTACACAAACCGTCTTGTACTGTGTAAAATAAGAAAATTACACAGGTTTACCAGATTAGTGGTCCATTGAATGAGAGAACAACAAGGAGTAAATCAGAACAAGCAAACTTGTGCTTATACTCTTGTTTTCTTTCTCAAATTGTTCCTAAAAACATTACCGAAGCGTTAAAGGACAATGGTTGGATTGAAGCAATGCAAGAAGAATTACTTCAATTCCGCAAACAAGAAGTGTGGAATTTGGTGGAATT
>BJCO01777757.1:0-12237 GCA_018326465.1 Flaveria floridana | reverse complement strand
AATAGGCATCTTACCTTTTGACTTCAAAGTGGTCTCCTTCTATTTAGTGACAGATTCAATAGGTTTACTTGTGGAATCTGGATCACTTACAAGAGGAGTGGACACCACATGATCCTTGATTGGGTTATTATTAATTGGTTTGCTTTTAGCATTCAACAAGGTCTCATGTGGTGGTGGAACCACTTTGTAACCGAACCCTTCCCCGTGATTTCGTTCTCTCACTAAGTGTCGAACTATGTGAGAAGAACTAGTCCAACTGTGCAGTTTTTGTTTTAGTGAGTTGACTTCGACTTCCAAAACTGCTTTTTCTTTCTTGGTTTCTTCCAAGGAGTTTAAATAGAACTTTATGTCATTTGCTTGGTTAAAGGCCGCAACTTTAGTTTTCCCTAAGTTGTTTATTTAACAGTTCTATTTTCTCTTTATAACTGTGCTCATTTTCTTTTAAAATTCTGTTTGCTTCTGTGCACAGTTGTAAATCATTTACTAAGCTATCATTGTGATCTAATAACCTAGCAAATTTTGAATCTATGCTATCCCTAAATTTATTACATTCAGAACAAGCATGATTATCAAAGAATTGGTCTGTGGAACTTACCTGAGAAGGTTCGGTTGAATCAGCCATCATCGTAGAGTTTGACTGTTCGGGTGCTGGTGATTCTAAACATGTTGTGCTGGGACCTTATTCATTTTGGTGAGTGACCACAGTAGCAGTATCTTCATGATCTGACATTACAAGTTCCACTACTATATCACCTTCGCTTGCAGAGTCATCATCCAAACCCTCAATGCATGCAATGTTGGATTCTCCCGGACACACAAAGCGAAAGGTCCAATCTTGTCCTTCATCGTCTTGGGTAGTCAAGGACTTAGGATCCTTGTTTGAAGATGTAGTCCCATTGGTGGGGTTGTCTTGATGATTGAAAGATGTTAAAGGGTTCCCGTTACCTGTCTTCTTGGGCTTTACACATTCACGTTTGAAATGCCCCTTTTCTCCACAGTTAAAGCAAGTAACTTTGGTTTTGTCAAAACCAAAGGTTGTATCCTTTGTGGCTATCAGGTTCTGTCTGGTCTTCTTAACAAACTTCTTCGCCCTCCAGACAGCACTAGCCAATGCCCACATAATGTCCATCCTTTCTAGCTTAGTTTCATCTACCTGCTCGTAGTCTTCATAGACGAGATGGCAGTTTCCAATTTTCCCAGCAACTAGACCATCATAGGAGTGAACGACAGCTGCTAGAAGATCCATATGCTCCTTTGCTACCTCAACAGTCACATTACCGAGATTCTCGGTCTTCAATTTCGTAGCATTGGCTTCAGGTGCTATGTATTGGGTGCAAGATGACCCTGACGTGTCAGATCCTGAAGTAATGGCTTGAGACGGAGCAGCTGAACTGGAGACAAATGCTGTTTGGAGTGGGGCTCCAGAAGTTTTTGGTTGAGGAGTTTAGTTAAGTGACGGGTTCTGATCATATGAACTTTTCTGGGATCTGTACTTCATCCTCAACTCTTCCTCTCTCAGCTTCAGAATGAAATCGTTGATATCCAACTTCGCCAGCATATCATTCTGTCTGAGATTTGAAACAAACGAAACCCACTTCTCTGGCAATCCATCTGCAAAACTTGACACCTTATCTTCCATAGACGTGGTAACTCCATGAGTGTGCAGCTCACTCATCAAGTGGTAGAAGCGGTCAATAACGTCGTCCAGACTCTCTTTTCCTATTGAAGAGAAGTTATCAAACTCCTTCTTCAAAGCCTTTGCCTTTAATGCCTTCAACCTTAACATGCATTCCCGTCATACCGTTTTTCCAGAGCATCCCATAACTTCTTGGCTTGTTTATTCTTAGAGAACTGATGGAATATGTCCTTAGGAATTGACTGAGTTAACAAAGCGTGCACCTTCTTCTCTGCATTGTACTTGACCTTCTGGCTATCAGTCATGCCACCCAAGGTAAGTTTTACTCCATCAGCACCAACCGGCATGCTATACCCGGTCTCGATTGATTCCCATAGATTAGGATCAACTCCATTTAAATATATCTCGAACCTTTGCTTCCATTGTGGGTAATCGTCTAACGTTATGAACTTAGGAGGCTTATTGTGATTACCAACTTCATTTTCCATAAGCAATAGATTCTGAATCCGTGAATACCAACCTACTGTGAAAGCTGAGTACTGATCTTCCATTTCTATTTACTTTGACTTTTAGAACAAACTGTTTTTCTGGTGCGAATGGACAGATGCGATTGGGTTAACTATGCGATTGAACAATGCGGATGGCTCAATCGTGCGATTGAACAATGCGGATGAGTCAATCGTGCGATTGGACAGGTGCGAATGAGTCAATCGTGCGATTGGACAGGTGCAAATGAACAATACGAATGGGGTGTTCAGTCGTACGAATGGATGAACGACTGAGTTCAATCATACGTATTGGATGTACGATTGAGTTCAGTCGTACGAATGAGCTATTCGTGCGACTGAAGGCTGCTGTTTTTTAAAACTTTGAGGTTTTGACGATTTTGACTCACGAACCCGAATTTTTATGAACCCTAATATGCCGTATGACGAAAAACGTGAACTTTTTGATCTGGAGAAGTCGAAAACACTGTTTTAACCCAAAAGATGGTGTTTTGAATGAGAAAACGTGATTTTTATACCAAATCGATCGAATCACACGCAAAATCAAGAGCCAAAGCTCTGATACCACTTGTTAGGACCGTGTACGTACGGAGTACTAACTGATTCTGCGTGTATACCAACTCAAATAGTGCGGAATCCTATTTGATTAGATATTCAATCAGTGAGAACGACAATTTGATCAATCCTAATGATGAAACAAACGTTATGAACGAACGAGAATTGACCAGAGATGAACTATGAAGTTGGAACATGTTTTCTTGAGCCTCTGGACGACTAGGGTACGAGTATGTGCGCATGTATTCGAATTCTTACGTTTTTCCACGAATTAAGTGGTATTTATAGGTTTGGAGTCTTCATTCATGCGACTGAACCATCAGCATGGTTCAGTCGTGCGACTGAAGCATGCGGTTGATCCATCCGCATGACTGAAGGTCCAGTCATGTGACTGAGTCAATCATATGTCACAATCGTGCAACTGATCCAGTCTCCTGGTTCAGTTGTGCGACTGGTCCATTAGCATGAAGTGTTCATGTGTATGGCCCATTAGCATGGTCCATTCGCATGAGAACTTCATACACTTCACAAACCTATATAGTTAGTTTAATATGCGTTATCACACAATAAACAATGAAACATTAAACATTATAAGCATCAACCACATATTGCATTTCATTCATACCCATTCAATTACAAATATGTAAGACATGAAAGACATTTTACATTAAGCTCCTAAACTAGGTACATATGTATCAACACAACAACTAGGTATGACATCTTGGGGTTTGCTTGACATCTTGCACGAATGCATGTGGCAAACATGATATCAGGATTGCTCGCTATGAGGTACATAAGAGACCCAATCTTAGCCCTGTAGAGATGTTCATCCACACACTCCCCCTAAAGATCAGGTCTAAGGGAGTGGTTTCTTGTTATAGATGTCTTTGCAACCTTACATTTAGTAATGTTGAATCTTATGAGTATGTCCTGTACATACGTTGATTGACTTATGAAGATGCCATTGTCAACCTTCTTCACTTGAATTCCTATATAGAATTGAGTTCCCCCATGGTATTCATTTCAAATTTATTCTTCATCAGCTTCTCAAAGTTTTTGTAGAGCTTTGGATTAGATGACCCAAAAATAATGTCATCTATATAAACTTGAACCATCATCAAGTCACTTCCTATTTCTTTGATGAAGAGCGTTCCATCTATAGTACCCCTTTTGTAGGCATGCTAACAGAGATACTAAGATGGTGTCTCATACCACTTTCTTGGAGCTTGGTGCAGCCCATAAAAAGCTTTATCAAGCTTGTAGACATAATCAGGATGATCTGGGTCTGCAAAGCCAGGTGATTGTTTGACATACACCTCCACATCAATCACCCCATATAGAAAAGCACACTTGACATCAAGTTGGTAGACCTTGAAATCCTTGGATGCAACAAAAGCAAGGAATATCCTAACAACTTCAAGTCTTGCCACTAAACCAAAAACATCTGTGTAGTCAATCCCCTTTTTTATGTATATCCTTGAACAACTAGTATGGCCTTGATATTGATGACAAGTCCTGTATAGTCCTTCTTATTCCTAAAAACCCATTTGGTACCTATGGTGGTCTTCCCTTGAGGAAGAGGATATAAGTTCCAAACCTTTTACCTTTTGAATTAAAGCAGCTCCTCCTGCATTGCTTCAACCCAACTTCCATCTTTCAAAGCTTTATCAACTTTCTTAGGCTCTAATGGGGACAAGAAACAAGAGTATAGACAAACATTTTTGTCATGGGTTTGTCCCCTTGTTCTAACCCTGTGTCAACATCTCTAATGATATTTGCGGTGGAGTGTGACTTGTGGATCTTGAGTTGAAGAATTATAACAAGTTGATTGGACAAATCCAAATTTATGAAATCTAGATCTAGCAATGGAGTGTCACCCACCATATCAGCACACTTTTCAAGAGAAGCTTGATCTAATGAGTGTATGACATCATTGATGTGTTCTTCCATAAAGTGGTTATCAGCATCAAGAAATTCTTGATCACTATCACCCCCTCCATTTCCTCCTACATTAGAAGTTCTTTTATTTGAGTTTTGTGCCTCTGAGCTGGAATCGATAGGCACCCCAAATGTATCAGCTGAATTTGTCATGGTTGTGCTGATAGTAACTCCATCTGCAGGGTTACTTACCACTGGATCTTAATAAGTTTTCCTGCTTGGTCTTCTCAGCTCAAATATTAGGTCAGGATCTCCTGTTGATGAGTTACCTATAGATCCTGAAACATTCTTAGAAGACTTGTTAAAATAGTTGGAAACTAAATCAAGATCAAACACCCAATCAGGATCAAAACCTTTCACACTGGGAGTGTGCTCATTGAAGGTCACATTAGTTGACTCTCAACTACTCTAGTTCTGAGATTGTATATTCTATAAGCTTTAGCTTAGGAAGAGTATCCAATGAAGTGTCCATCATCTGATTTCTCAGCAAATTTGGCTACTTGATCTTTGGTAGTCAAGATGGTGGAAGGACAACCAAATGATCTGAGAAAACCAATAAAAGGTCTCATTTTGTGCCACAGTTCATAAGGAGTCTTACGATGAGTCTTAAATACTAAAACTTTGTTCTACACATAGCAGAAAGTGTTGACTGCCTTTGCCTAGGAGGTGATAGACAGTTTAGAGCCAGATAACATGTTTCTTGAAGCTTCAATAAGTGTCATGTTTCTCTTCTCAGCAACACCATTTTACTGAGGAGTCCTGGGAGCACTATATTATCTTGTAATACCCTTTTCATCACAAAATATATCAAGGATTTGGGTCTTGAATCTATTTCCTTGATCATATCTTATGATCTTGACCTTTTAATCATATTGATTCTTAATTTTCAGAATGAAGTTCTTCAAGATTTTAGGAGTCCCATCCTTAGTTCTAAGGAAGAAGATCCAGGTGAATCTTGTGAAAGCATCTGTGATCACCAAACAATATGAGGTCCTTCCTAGTCTCATTACACTGGTGGGGCCAAAGAGATCCATATGAAATAAGTGTAGGGGTGTAGTGCTGGATTCTTTTCCTTTGGCTTGTGAGACACCTTGTGTTGCTTCCGTTTCAGGCATGCAACACAATGGTTATCACTTGTAAACTCTTTCTTGGACATTCCAGTTACCAAATCATTCTTAATTAATTTATTCATATTTTTAAAGTTCACATGACACATTATTTTATGCCAATGGAATGCCTAATCACTATTTGCTTTAGATAGAAAGCAAGAAATTTCTCCTAAAGGGGATGTCTCCTACAAATTCATCTTGTACGTGTTCCCTTTCCCGGTGGCTCTGAGCAGGATATGCTCTTGAGGAATGACCACCACAGGCTTGAGAACAATGCACTCATGCTCAGTGAAGAGCATGTTATGTCTCTGATCATAAAATTGGGATACACTCAGTAAATTGTACCCAAGCTCTTTTAAGAAGTTTACTTTCTTAATGCTAAACTTACGATTTATGACCCCACCCCTTCCTGTAATGTAACCACCTACATCCACTCTAAAAGCAACTGGCCCTCCATCAATCTCTCAAACTTTTAAAGCAAGGAGCTATTGTCTGTCATGTCCCTAGAATAGCCACTATCAATTACCTATACATATCTTTTGGTCTTTAGTTGTTCCTACATGAACGAGATGTTAGTTACATTTGGGAACCCAAGTCTTGTTGGGTTTGGGCTTGTCAAAGTGAACTGAAGATAATGCAACAGTGATTGATCCAATATTCAGGCTTTGAGGATCATTGGCTATTGTTGATAAAGAACTTTCATTCACATGGTCTTCCTTTATCTTCCACACCATCTTTGGAAGATTAGACTTGATCTTCAACACTTTGGATGTTTTGATGACTTCGGAAGTTTTGGAGACTAGACCTTTGGAAGATCTTGCTTTCACTACATCAAGCTTCAGTACCTCAGAAGTATTCCTTTCTTCCGAGACTAAAATTTCTTCCGAAGCAAATTTTCACTTGTCTTCTTCTTTACTTTGGAGCTTTCGAAAGGAAAAGACCTTCCTTCCGAAGCTATCTTCTTCTCCCTTTTCTTAGAAGTTTTCTTCTTGATCACTTTTCCTTCTATGAGTCTTCTTTTGAGTAGAAGGCTAAGCTTGATCACTTTCCACTTCCCTCTTCATCTTCACAGATGATGAAACAGGCTTCTTAGGGTAAGGCTTGCTTTTGGAACTGGCTGGTTCAGGCTATGTAGTAGTGGTGCACTACTAATGTAGTAGTGGTGCACTACTAATCAACCTTCTTTTTTTACAAGGATTAGTTGGACATGAACTAGAACTCCTGGTACAATTTTCCATAGTCAAATCTTCAGCCTTTACCACCTTAAATCCTGCAGAGATAAAAACTTGTTTATGCTTAGAGTTGAAGGTGGCCTTGATCTTTTGAGCCTTCTTTGATCTTATCTTGGCTGCTCTGATCAAGTTCTTCATTTTGGACTTTGTCATCACTGATTCTTTCCTCTCCTTAAGAGAATAGTAAACCCTTCTTATGATGATCTTATTCACTTATCTCAGATCCATCCTTCACTATCTCCTATTTATCTTCATCCTCTTCTTGAACGCGGTCTATGAGGGGAAGCTCATCTTGACAAGCTCCATACCTTGGGATCTTACAGATAGTAAAGTGTATGGAGGAGCTATCTCAATAGATACCAGTCCCTACTTATTCTGATAAAAAATCTTTGCATGCAAGGATGAGAATATAATGTTCTTGAAGGTCTCGTCTTCAAAAATACATTTTTCTACCCTGGCTTTGCTTATCATAAGCTAAGCCTGACATTCAGTTAACTTGGTAATGAGATCTTTGATTTGAGTCCTGTAGTTGGTGTGTTCATGGTTAAGAGTTGAAATGGTTTTCTCTAGACCTTCTATCTTAAGTTTGTAATTATTTTCAGCTCTTTTAAAATCAGTTTTTAAGATGTTCAAGGACTCAAGATCAGATCTCATTTCCAAGTTGTGGGACCTGTATCTATTAATTTTAGCAATACATTTAGGGGCACAAAAATGTTCCAATACCTTGTCTTCTTCATTATCAGCCATCAATGCTTAGTTTGGAGATGCATCTTCAACCTAGAAGCTCCAATCAAAGCCTCATTCTTCAACAGAAATTGCAGCTTGCTGCTTGGGTTTCTCAGTTTGTGGAGCTCCATCAATGTAGTTTGGTCTGGATTGTGCTTGGACACATTTTGTCATTGGTTCCTTGCACTCCTAGAAAAGTGCCCCATTTGGTTATAGTTGTAACAGTTCATCTTGCTTTTATCTAGCCCAAACTTTTCACTGGTTGCATTGCTAGGAACTTACTTCCTGTCCTCTTATAGAACTTCTTAACTCTGTGAGTGAGAAAAGCTATCTACTAGACTATCTCCATGTACTCCAGATCATCTGGATAGATACAATCCAAGTCTTCAAGAGTGAAGAGAAAGTTGCCACTGCTTTCATCAGCAGACACAAAGGCTTGAGAAGAGCTTGTCTCTTAGAATAGGTTTCCTTGGATGTAGCTCTCCCTTGGTGTCTCCGGGAAGGTTATTAAAGGACCATTTTATAAGTTTTCAAGGTAGCAGATAAGAAGATGTTGTGGTTCTCTGCAATCCTTTTCAACCACATGAAGGGTTGAACTCAACTGATTGTCAGAGTTGCCCAATGGATTTTGCATGTTCATCTCCATATGATAACCACTGAGGATACCATACAACTCAGTGAGGGTAAGCTCCTTGAGGTTTTTAGTTCTTTTAATGACCACATAACAGTGTGTCCATTGTCTAGGAAGAGAGGACATCAACATCCTCAAATTGTTCCTGTTCTAAAGAGTTACTCCAACATTCATTAGAGTATCCACAATCTCAACATGCCTGAAGTATTGTTGAGTTATGGTTTCACCTGTCTTGAAGGTGAAGTTCTTAAATTGCTACTTTAAAGGTCTTTCTTGTTATCTTTTACTTCATTAGACCCATCATACATAAGCTTTAGTGCATCCTATAGTTACTTGGCAGTTTTGCACTTCTTGAAGCCTTTGTAAATAGAGTTTGGAAGAGCAGTTTGGAGGGTGGTCTTGACTTTCTAATCTACATCAATGTTCTTCCATTCTTCTTCTGAGTAGTCATTCACTTCCTTTGGTATCATACCACAACCACCAGCAGCTGAAGTGGTGCATGGTACATGAGGTCTAGAGACAACAGATCCCCACATCCTGTTTTCTTGAGACTTGATGAAACCTTCCATTCTTTGGCACCAAGTATCGAAGTCATCAGTAGTGATCAGTGGAGATTTCATAATAGTACCACTTTCCATATTAACCTTAGTAGAAGTTGCCATTTGAGTTGTTAATTGTTTTATGAAACTGAAAGGATTTAAGATGTTGAGATCTTGCAATCAAGAGCGTAAAATGCTCTGATACCTATTGTAGTACCGTTGAAAGGGGTCAATACAATCAGTTTCATAATGAGGAGAGACTTAGAATACTTAACAAATCAAATAGGAAATCGGGTTTATGTTGATGATACTAAGAACACAAGTATGAGATAGAACAAGAATAATAACAAGATAGTATTTGGTTTTCAAGAAGGTTATATATTGCCCTCAAGTTCTATTACAAGTTTTACAAAGTATAAAAATAAAGACAAGTACTTGATACACTTTTTATTACATCCTACAGCTGGCTATACTTTGAAAGCTAGCTGGAAACACTAATCTAGACAACAAGATCAATGTGTAGTCAAAAGGCACATTGCCTTTTGACTTTTGACTATGACATGACATAGCTTACATCCTAATATTTTACAAAAGGATAAAAGGTAAAAAAAGAAAAATTTGCAAACCAATGATCTTAATCTACGGTTGAAAAAAGTATGGACTTTTTCACCAACTTATCTAAGTTGGTAAGTCTTCAGAGGTGGCAGCCAAAAGTTGTTCAGCTTTTATAAAAAGATGATCAGAGAAAGCATGTGTTCTCTATCTTTGGAAGAAATCCATCTTTGGCTTCGAAAGATTTTGTCTCTAAAGTTTCAGAAGACTTCATCTTTGGCTTTAGAATATTTGGTCATTTGGTTTCAAAAGATTTTACACTTAGCATACTTTCCTGAGATGTGTAAAACTTTTAAAGTAACTTTACTTTGTACTTTATGTATGCATGCTGAGAGCTCTTTGGTTGCTTTGGTTAAATCAGGCTTTAAGTGTAAACATTACACAAACCAAGTAGACCTTTGCTCGTGCTTGACTCGTTTACAAACCAAACAGAGCCTATCGGTTCATTTACAACCAAGCGGTAAGTCAAAAAACAATTTTCGAGTAATTTGGAAAACCCTAGCTAGGTCATATGGGAAGACAAGGTAAGAGTAGGGTAGGTTGGGTATTTTTATCTATTTTCTATTTTGTTTTTATATTAAAAGGATAAAATGGTGTCTCATTCAGGGTAATTGGTGCTAAAGGAGTATGAATCTCAAGGTTTATAAGATCCATAGTTGGGCGTTCAATAGAGGTTTCCCCCTTGAAGCTAATCTTAGGGTCCAACTCAGTATCCAGTTGACCAGCTATTTCCCTTCTAGCCCTTGTCTATATAAGCTTGTTCTTTTTTTGAACTCCTTAGACACCCTTATTTGGATCCTCTCTGCTAACTTGTTAGCTTATTTGTTTTGGCTTGGATTGACAAGCTGCAGGTTAATAAGAAGAAAGCTTTTATAGAAACCTAGGTTGTAGATGTTGAAGATCTCTTATTAACCTTTGAATCTAGAAAGCACTAGGGATCTTCTATCAGTGTCATACCTCCATCGTACTATTAGATTGTCAGTAGGGTTGGATGGAGGAGACATGGCCCTTGGTACAACAATCTTCTCAAATAAACTTTGAAATATGGCATCCACATTGATATGGGCTGGAGTAGGTTGTTGAGTCTAGACAAGTGCAAGTGACGGTGGTGAATCATCAATGTCCATACTCTGGGCAGTGCTCCCATGTTCTATGGTTGTGGTGACTTTTTCCCGCTTTTTGCCAGCATCACTTACTTGCACATGCAAGTTAGAGGTTAGGCCCACCCATCCATAGGTTCTTATGGACATGGTTGAGCATGCCTAACAGTCCTCTTAGCTAGCTTGCCATTGAGACCGGTGATCTCAAGTTGCTACTTAAGTACCTGGCTTTGTAAATTAGTTACCTGATATTCTAGGTGACTAACCTTAGAGACTACATATGTGTAAGTTTATGTTAGTTGTTGCACCCTTTGTTGCATACTCCCCTAACCTTAATCAGAAAAATCATGGGTTATGAGAGTACATAACCAAAGTCACCCTCTCACCATCAGATATTTGTTCCTAGTCTTTGGATTTCCCCTGGTCAATGACGGCTTCATGAGAAGTGCCAAGAAGTTAGATTGCCGTGGTTGAGGTCTTAAGGATGTAATCACTTTCAGAAGTGAAAGCCTCTTCCACTTGGATCTCTTGAACTTATTCAGAGAGGTTCACATCAGTAGTAGGTGGATGATGTTGGCTAGATAAAAGAATGGTAGGAGCACTCATCTTTTCTTGAGTAGGGGAGGAGAACAGAGACTCATGGTAAGCATTAAATCCCATATATTTATCATCATAGTATTCTAGGTTAGGGATTGGTTGCTTAAGATCTAACAGCGGGGAATAGTAGCTTTCCCCTTAAGGTTGTTCATCTGAGTTTTGAGACGTAGGATGAAGGATTGAGGCTGGGGTTGCAAGCTCATTAGGCTGAGCGTGAGGAACCTCATCACTGATCATAGAAGGAATGAGAGTGGTCTGCTCCTAAGGAGAAGTGGGAGCTCTTAGTTCCACTTGCTCCTATGTGGGTGAGTATATGGGGACCTGCTCAATCTGAATAGACTGAGCAGGGGTTCGTTTGGATTTTGTTTTATAGGTGATGGTGATTTCAGGTTGTAGGGGTGCGGAAGATGAAGAAGGTGTGGGTTCAATCTTGGCTGGGATTTCCAAGTTGTCACCTTGAGAAGGGTTGCTCTAACATTTTTGGGACAACAACTGTTTCTACCCGAAAAACCAACAGTTGTTTTCCTTATTATTTTAAAGATGTCGGGCTTCATCTGTCCCAACTTTAGAACATTACCTGTTCCCCTAAGTTGTGAGCCTAATTCACAGTAAAGAATATGCTGGACTTATCTAGGGAACATGTAATATTCAATGGAATCTAAGTTAGCTAGTAAATTTGCATATATAAATGGAGAATACATGAACTTGATCCCCTGGACCATTTCATGGACTATGTAAGAAAGGTCTTAAGGAACTTGATCCCATCCTCCATGCTTGTTGGATAAGGAGTGGATGAAGACATGAAGGAGGCATTTCCATTAAGAGGAGACCTTCTATAATACCCATAATAATAATAATAATAATACTAATAAAAGGTTCAGGGGGCATTTTTGCTATTTTGAAAACTCGAAATTTAAGTTTTGTGCATTATGTGAAAGAAGCTTAAACCACGGGACCATTGGTGTAAAATGGCAAAAACCATTCTGTTTCTCTCCCCGATCGCCGGCCAATATTCCGGCCACCGCCGGTCGGCTCCGGCGACCCCCAAACGACCAT